>JAMPIV010003929.1:0-100000 GCA_024509875.1 Oreohelix idahoensis | reverse complement strand
TGTTTTCGTGCCTTATGGAGCTTGCAATCCCCCCCCTACAAGTTGCCTCCTTGAAGGAAGCAAACACCAAGCATTCATGTGTTTTTGCAGTGGCAGTTTCTGTAGAAAGGTGTTCTACATGATGACATGTTGTTTTATATGATTTTCTATTTAAACTACCGGTAATTGCTAATTGTACCCTGAGGGAGACTGAGCACCTATGGGTTTGCCCGGAGTGCAGTGAAGTCGATTCTGATTAACAATAACAATCTCTCTAAACTTTTCTGATCTGTAAAAGTAATGTCAAGTCATTTTGTTTGTGTGTTGTTTTTTTCACTAAACTTCTCTGGTTTATGAAGGTAACATCAAGTCCTTTTGGTGTTCTGTTGTTTTCTCACTAAACTTCTCTGGTCTATGATGGTAATATCAAGTCCTTTTGGTGTTCTGTGGTTGTCTCACTAAACTTCTCTGGTTTATGAAGGTAAATCAAGTCCTTTCGGTGTTATGCTGTGGTTTTCTCACTAAACTTCTCTGGTTTATGAAGGTAACATAAAGTCCTTTTGGTGTTCTGTGGTTGTCTCACTAAACTTCTCTGGTTTATGAAGATAAATCAAGTCCTTTTGGTGTTCTGTGGTTTTCTCACTAAACTTCTCTGGTTTATGAAGGTAACATCAAGTCCTTTTGGTGTTCTGTGGTTGTCTCACTAAACTTCTCTGGTTTATAAATGTGAGGTGTAACGGAAATAGAGATACAGTAATCTGACAGCCTTTGTTTTTCCCATTTTAGTGTCTACATTTGGCTAAGCCAAACCACGCAATTTTTCTGCTCGGATGACTCACCCTTGAATCCACACCGCTTTTTCTGGAAACATAACAACAGAGATGTTTACCAACTTTCGCAAACCTGCCAGTTTAACAAGGGAGCGAATCGCGTTTCTTTACCTAAGTTTCTCACGCGAGCTGATTGGCCAATTATTGGTCATTAGACAGACGCGCGTAGGAATAACGGATTGTTTGAAGAGAGACAAGGGGCGATAATATTTTCCCGACATCCTTTGATATTGTACGTTTCAGGGGCAGATAACGTTTGATCTGCGCAAGGGGACGTAATTTAAGGGAAGCCCGTGTACGACAAAATCATCTGATGTCGATCAGCATCGCTGAGGAGAACGAACGAAGAAATCTTTGATCCGGAAAACGCAGTTTCTAAATTTCTCTACTATACAGAAGGTGTGAATTGTAACATCTTCTAGTGAGCCAACACCATGATCTGTATATATATACCGCGCTCTCTCAAATTTAGTATTAGAGTCGCTCAGAAATTTTTGGATTATCTAAGCACGCCAGACTAGAACCGTTCTTTGCTAAATGTGTTAAATTGTCTCGTGGGGATTTCGTTTTCTGACTTGTGCACCAAATCAAAACCAGCGGCCAGCGGTTCCTAACAGAACCATTATTAATATTTCGGGTCTTCGATTTTGGACTAGTTCGGTCCTCTTTCTTCAGTCAGTGAAGGATTAATGGTGCCTTCTTAGTGGCTACAAGTCCATAGTTCCATCGTGAACCTGTTGAGCTCAAAAGACAAATAAACATTAATACTAAATCGTATCTGGACTGGACCATACCCAGAATTATTTATTCAATTGTTCCAGCCCACTGGGCATACGAAATAACATATATTCCTGACCTTTGACAGACGCAGCACTGGATTTATTCGGACAGTTGTGTTATTTTAAAATCGGCACTCACCATAGAGTCAGCCGATAGGATTTACCATCATCATTATTTTTACATATTGTAACATTTGTTTTAGCAACCAGAGGCTTCGCAATACGGGATTTACTTTTCTCCTTTTTTTTCAACTGTGAGCGCCCAGAGCAAGTCTTGCTTCAGTAACTATTTGTGGTAAAAATCGTTTCATCCAGGAAAAATTACACCACCAACTTTGGCATCCACCTTGTAATTATTATTATATACTACTGGACAAAAGTTAAGGGCCACCAAGAAAAACTGCACTATGGACCAATTAAATGCAACCAGGTGTAAACAATTTATTACAAAATAAAGTTGATTCATCCGTGGAAAAGATCAGTCAAGTTTTTTAAATAATGTGTGACTTACTAACAAAAAGAAATTCAACTCACTTTTTCACCTTTTGAACTAGTGGGGCATGTTGCAAAAACCACGAGTTTTTGCAGAGACAATGGCAATTTCACGTGCGGGTTAAAGTGACCTAGTATTTGGACATTAAAAAAAATTAACCTAGTACACACAGAAATGTACATAGTGGAGTTTTTCTTGGTGGCCCTTAACTTTTGTCCAGTAATATATATATATATATATATATATATATATATATATATATATATATATATATATATATATATATATATATATATATATATATATATATATATATAATATATATATATATATATATATATATATAGGCTGGATTGGGGCCATACTTGGGCAACCCACCTGACAGTATATGTTCAGGAATACTTTTTCAAGGGATACCAACACTACAAATAGGTAAGCGAGACTGTATGTGGCCACAGATGACAGAGTGAGAGAGAGTGAATATTTCCTTTTGTTACAATCATTGTACTAACCTTTTTTTCTTGTTTTTCGCTTAGTGGAATTTGTTCTTCATATTCTATTCTGTAACCTAGTGCTTATCTTGACCTTTGGGTTATTAACTTCTTTTGGGATCTTCTTCTCAACTAGGGGATGGCACTTATTCGGTTATTTTCATATATCTGTAAACCTGATTTATTGATTTCTCTATATGTTTGATGTTGTAAAAAGTTTAATGATAATAAACAACAAAAAGAACTTAAATGCGTGTGTTGGTCAGACCCATACCCCAAGTAACCATAGTTTTTCACGTCTTGTGTGTCTTGTTGTCACATAATTGTGTATGTGTGTGTGTTTAGTGTAACTTATATTTCATATAGGGAGAGAAAGGCTGTCTTATACTAAAATATAGTCGTATAGATAGGCTGGACTAGAGAAACTACTCATTCCAGAAACAGATCTTACTCTTACACTATTCCCTCGTGAAAATCTATTTTCTTACACCTTATTCTCATTTATTTACCACTATCACCTCTGCTCAGACGGGACCATAAATATCTTCTAACCTTTCTAAACTTAGCACGACAATGAAGATAAATCAAGTCCTTTTGGTGTTCTGTGGTTTTCTCACTAAACTTCTCTTGTTTATGAAGGCAACATCAAGTCCTTTTGGTGTTCTGTGGTTTGCTGAATATTTCATCTTTGCAACCTTTCCATTTACAAAATAAAAATGTAGGTTTAGATACAGATCTCGGGCGTCTCTCAAGAGATGAAGAAAGAATAGGACCACTTCGCCCTCAGGCATGTCGTACAAGGCCACTAATAAGAGGTTGTGCAAGTGGATGGCAGTGTCATTATGTGAAGCAAGTTGCCACAGAAACCATAGCTGCAAACGCATGTGACTGCTTGGTACAGGAGTCCTGCAAGAGAGAACCAGTGGGGACTCCGTGCTCCATTAGGAGCGAAAAGAAAAATGATGAAATGATAAAAGATGACAGCAACAGTTGTTCATTGTTGACAGTTGTTCATTGTTGGCAGTTGTTCATTTTTGGCCGTTGTTCATTGTTGGCAGTTGTTCATTGTTGGCAGTTGTTCATTGTTGACAGTTGTTCATTGTTGACAGTTGTTTATTGTTGGCAGTTGTTCAGTGTTGACAGTTGTTCATTGTTGGCAGTTGTTCATTGTTGGCAGTTGTTCATTTTTGGCAGTTGTTCATTGTTGGCAGTTGTTCATTGTTGGCAGTTGTTCATTGTTGGCAGTTGTTCATTGTTGGCAGTTGTTCATTGTTGACAGTTGTTCATTGTTGACAGTTGTTCATTGTTGGCAGTTGTTCATTGTTGGCAGTTGTTCATTGTTGGCAGTTGTTCATTGTTGACAGTTGTTTATTGTTGGCAGTTGTTCATTGTTGACAGTTGTTCATTGTTGGCAGTTGTTCATTGTTGGCAGTTGTTCATTGTTGACAGTTGTTCATTGTTGACAGTTGTTCATTGTTGGCAGTTGTTCATTGTTGACAACACTTTCTGTTAGGAATGAAAGCGTCTTTAGCTCTTGCTTGCAATCTTTTCTTGTTTTATTATTAGTATTATTATAATGTATGTGTTCTCTACAGTTATCGTTGACTGATCTTATTGTTAGTGCGGTTGTTTTGTACATCCAGATCTATTGTGTAAATTTCCACGTAGCCAAATTTGTTCCGGCTCTCCCCCCCCCCATAATTTGTGTCATCTGTAATATAGTTTTATATGTGTCGTACGTTTCGTGTGTCTCTTGTTTGTTATTGTATCCAGAGAAGGGTTTCTTTTCCCTAAATGAGCCGCTTATCTCTTGTACTAACCCTTTTGCACACTATTTACCCTTTTTGTACAACCAACACACTTACAATTCAACATCAAATTGTTATATTTTATTAGAAATTTGCTTGGATATTACTTTTAATGTTTCGTGGCTAGACACATTTGTCATGAACAGCTTACGCGGAACTGCCTCTGTAAATAGTCAGTTCTTCTTTGCTACATTTTTATTTTCTTCCAATGTGCGTGGTAACCTGTGAGTTCTCCCAGAATGCTATTTCAGCTCATTATTTGTTTCAATATGACACACATATGCAAAATAAATGTTGTATCGTTATTTGAGATACAAAAGAATTTTCGCTGCTCTTGCATGATTTCTAGGGTTAGCTCTCTGAATGCACGATGCTCTTGAATGTACTCCAGAGTTAGAACTATCTCTGAACTCACACCACTCTTGTGTGAGTTCCAGGGTTAGCTTTCTGCTCTTGCATGTATTCCAGCGTGAGATCTATCTCTGGTGGCACACCATTCTTGCGTGAATTCCAGGATTAGATTTCTAACCAAGACTCTGCAGCACTACTTCGTGGTGCATCATGGAAACAGGAAAACTTGGAATAGCCTGACCGACGCTTCAGGGATTGATTAGCTATGGTTTACCCTTTGTTGAAACATTTTGAGAACTTAATTATTTAAACGAAGGACTTTCGTTGTAATTGGATCCCATTAATAATCCAACGAAGAGCCAAGTCAGTACAAAATCTAGCTCATCAAGCTGTTTAGTCAGATTTCACTGGATTCCATTTCTGTTTTGTGATGTTGATATTTCTTAACAAAATCTTTGGCCAGTAAGAAAAGAAATGGAAACAAGAGGCATCCCTGTCGCACTCCCGTTTTTACATTGATAAACTTCTCGTACCCCATTATACTCGACCTCCGGGTTGGAAACCTCTGTTATAAGGTGTATGAGAAACTGGAACACATACTTCTTTTTCTTCGTACACTCTCAGACGTCAACTTGAATATGTTCAAAGAAAGCAGTGGTCAGCTTGAGGCTATTTCTATTTCCATAGAGTTTTTCCAGGAATGGTACTGGTGACGGGCATATGTGCTTTCTCTGTTCCTCAAATGTTGGGCATCTTTGAAGCAGATGTTCAGCAGTCATTTTATCGGTGCCAAAGTCACACTCATCGGTAGTTCCTATCTTTAGCTTGTTGAATAGGTGGTATTCCAATCTGCTGTGGCCCGTGCGGAATCTGAAGATTATCGCATGTTCTCTTCTGTTGAGCTGGTAGTATGCTTCATGCTTTGTGTGGCCTGGATGCTCTGCTTCCCATTTGTTCATGTATCTGCTTCTGACAAAACTCTTGAACCAGTGATTTAGGTCGCAGAGATGTACAGTCAGAGCCTGCTGAAATCATATCTGATAGAAATAGTCGAAAAAAAAAAACCCAAACACACAAACGCACGCGCACACTCACACACACGGGCACGCACACACGCGCACAAACACACACACATACGGAGAAGAGAATCAGAAATGTTCATGAATGGGATGAAGACATGAACAGAATATTAACAGAGAGCAGAATACGACTTCCGGTGATCTAAGATGGCGGTTTCATTGTTGTTTTTCTTGTGATTCTCATTCTATCGTGCATAAGCTTGCTGTAGGGAAGTTAATTTGTTTGTTTAAATTCTTTATGAGTTATTATTATTTTTGTCGAAGATAAGAATTTTGAATAATTATGATTGGTTAACACTTAGTTTTAATTTTATAATTACTTTTGCATCCGCGACTTTCCATGTTTTGAAAGTCAAAGGCGCCATTTTTGAATTTGAAATTTTCGTTACTTACAAAACTACTAAATATTATACTTTATATTTAGAGTTAAATAAGGACAATTATTCTAAAAGCCATGCCGGCTCTTACAAGATTGAAAACAGGTAGTATCTCCAGAAAATCATGGGCTGAAATAGTACAAGCTGACTCAAAGAATGATGATCAAGGGGAAATCAGGAATACGAATAGAGAAAAGGAAGGACAGAAGATACAACCTTCAAAGGAAACAATTAAGAAAACAAGAAGATGTCAGAGTAAAATGATAGAGAAAATCAATAATCTGAACATTGATTCAAAGAATAAGGGTGTTGAGAACCTTATGAAAGACCAACAAATCAATAGGCCTACTCATATAGTTGAACAAAACCTCCCAAGGTTAAGGATTTTTCAAATCAGTGGCAAAGTGGTAAGTAATAGAGCATTACCAGACAGTAAGATCATCAATGTCCTAGAGACAGTTATAGATAAAGGGTCAATAACACACATAAAAAGAACAAATTTTGGCAAAATACTCACAATGAACATGACTGAAAAGTCAAAAGCTTTAATAAAATAAATTATCTGTATCTACAATAATGTTCGACCAAGAACCCGCTTCAACAATTTCAACGTATTTTATTTCATAATACTGACAAACGATAGCAATCTACCAGAAGAAAGTGAAATAATCAAATCATCGATAACAGAAGGTACAGTGAGAAAGGCAGAGGAAATCTTGAAAACCATGAGAAAAATATAGCATGAAGTAGCTAAAGATGTGGCTAAATTAGCAGAACTCAAAGAAGAGAATAAAGATTTACTGACAAGGATTGAGTCAGAAAGACAACTCATAAGGAGTGAGCAAAAACGAACAGATAAAAAACAAGAAGAAATGTTGAATGAAAAAATGACAGATTGTCAAAAACTTATTCATTCTGTATCAAACATTGTGAAAGCCTTTATGCTGAATATTCAAAGTGAACTACAAACTCACTTTAACAGAGAAACCAAAAATCTAGGAGACTTTGTTGTTAACAAATAAATAAATATATTATACACTTCTCAGAGTAAAAGAGTACAACACTATTTATAATAAACTTAACAATTAAATAGTGGACGTCCAGAACATTAGAATAATACAGTGAAGTTGTAGAAGTGCCAAAAAAAAAAATACCAGCATTAATAGGCATGTATAAACAATGTAAAGTAATATTTGCCATTCAAGAGACTAATCTTAATCCGAGTCAACGTTTTACCATCCCTGAATATAAAGTCTTTCAAAATGATAGGATAGAAACTCAAAAAGGAGGAGGTGTGGCATTTCTAGTTAATAAAACATATGTAATAACTGACTGGGAATCATTTAGAACAGAACATTTTGAAGGAATAACTATAACAGTGTCTACTGAGTTAGAAGAAATAAAAATAGTTAACCTTTACTGTTCAAGTGGAAACATAAACGAAAGAGATATCTCAGACGTGAATAAAAGAATAAACAACAAAACTATCATAGTGGGAGATTTCAATGCTCATCATACAGCTTGGAGAGGCAATGTACCCGGTAATAGACAAATCAGGAAAACTACTGTTGGACTTCATTGAAAACAATGAACTAATAATACTGAATGATGGATCAGTAACAAGAATTAACCCTTATGCAAATCAGCAAGACACAGCTATTGATATAAGCATTGTAACACCAAATCTTGCTAATGCAAAATGGGAAGTTATTGGGGATACAAATTCAGATCATTTACCCATTGAAATAACACTAAAAGATAATTACAAACCTAACAAACTGGTAGAAAAACTGAAATTTTACTATAATAAAGCTAGCTCGGTAGCTTTTCAAGTAGAAATGGAAGAGATAAAAATGAATAATATAGAAAATGAAAATATAGATGTATTTACAGATAATCTCACAAAAGAAATATTACTAATAGCTGTTAAACATATACCAAATGCATATATGCCAGAACAGATAATTCCACACCGCATTAAGGAAACAAAAAAGAATGAACATTGGAACAAAAACAAGGTACCATGGTGTAACTGTCTTTTTTTTCTTGTTGAGGTGATCACTGGCCCAAGACAGTTTACATGTTGTTAGATGTGTAGTGCGAGCGTATGATGAGTTGAGTGTGGGTGCGAATGAAGACGCGAATGTGTTTAGGCTCGTATAGATGTAGATCCTGCAACCCATACTCTCACATGCAGTAATCAAGGATGCTTTGACACTGCAGGCATGTTTCAAGACATTTATTGACGGGAACACACATAATATCAACAGGAACAGTCAGTGTAACAAGGTCATGCTGACCTGACATCGATAGGTATACATTTGGCATTCAAAAAGGTAAACATCAGAATAGACGTGCATGGTCAATAGCAAAGTTCTTCAATAATGACAGTTCGTAGCGTCGCCCTTGGCGTCTCTGACTAAACGCGTCAGATGCCTTAGTTACCTTGACACACAGGTGCAACTTGGCACTCCCTGCCAATTGCACATATCAGGCTGTAGTATAATAGCCGGAAGCACAGGCCTCGTCCTAACGTCGCAGTGTACTTCTGTTAAATAGGTTATCATCAACCCTGCAGTAATACTTATTGTAGATAGAAGTTCCGCCAATCTGCGGCTCCCACAATATATCTTCGTCACTGGATTTCTGGACAATATAAGACTAACAGTCTTGGATGGCTACCTCGAGCACAAATATATAAGTTCTGAAATGGCGGATCCGTGAACTGCTGTTCACCCTAGGTAATCCTTTACATGTTCTGCCACCGAAAAGCGTAATAATGCATAAAGGTCGGTATTACCTGGTAAATGAATCCTCAGAACTACACAAGGAATTCTGTCGTCATCCCGACGCACAGAGATTCACTGGGGAAAACTGCCATAGCAGTTACTTCGAAGATTCTCCCCGAAAAACAATGGACTCTTGGTCCCTTCAGAAAAACAGGACCTCCCGGCTTCCCGGAAGTATATCTCACTCCCGCTTAAAAAACCTTCCCATAGGCCCACGCCGAACTGTCAACCTCTGACCCTAAAGGTCAAACACAATGAATGAATAAACAAGGGAAGACAACCCCTAATCAACCTGACATCGCAGGTAAAGACACAATTATACTTATGATACAAACATAAGCAAATAACTTGACAGATGACTCCGTCGAAAATGACAGCAACATTACTACCACCCCCCTGTAAAAAAAAAAAAATGCAATTTTTTTTTTTTAATAATAATGTTCAAAATGCAATTTTTTTTTTTTTTTAATATGTTCATGAGCAAGATAGCACCAGTATCACTTCTGTGCTCATGCAAACAATGAACCTAATATCAGGTACAATAGAAGAGGGTACAAATCATCTCTCCCACATAGGAGAAAATATTTCCTTTAAGCCAAACAAACTAAGGGATACCATTCAAGAAACCTAAGTTGCTGGCAATACCAATCATATATCAAACATTACTAAATAATATAATCATAGCAATATACAAATGTCAATGCTATTTTAGCAACATATCACTGATGGATGGACAAAATGAAATTTGTTAAATTATCTAAACATCATCCAAATACATTTGTATTACAACATATTATGATATTAAGGACAGACCTAAGTCTGAAAATATATCAGGAAAAACTAGGACACAAGATTTAACTGGAATCATGTGGGCATCTAGACAATATGTCCGCCATCACATTATCCGAACCACGGATAGCTCGCACCGTGAAATGGAAAGGCTGAAGAGCAATAGCATAACGAGTAGATCTCGAGCTCTTCAAATCCTTACTTTGCATAGCCGTAAGAGCTTTTTGGTCGGTTTCCATAAAGAAATGCGCGCCCAGAAGGAACCTTTGTAGCTTAAGAATGGACCAAACCATAGCTAACAATTCACGGTCCAAAACCGAGTAATTCCTTTCTGCCGCATTCAGCTTCCTAGAAATATACATTACAGGATGCAGAGTTCCTGAATATTCCTGCATTAGTGCCGCTCCAATGCCAGTGGAAGAGGCATCACTACGAAGGACAAAAGTCTTATCAATCGTCGGTAGTCTTAAGATAGGATGAGATGAGAACAAATTCTTAACCTGATCCAATGAAGATTGGCATTCTTGGGACCAACGCACCATATTAGGAGAACCTTTTTTCAATAACGTTGAAAGTGGTGCCATAATGGAGGACAGATTCTCAATGAATCTTCCATAGAATTGTATCAATCCCAAGAGACTACGCACTTGCTTTTTTGTCTTCGGAACCGAGATATTTAATATCTTTGAAATGTTTTGGTCCTCTGTCTTCAACAGACCATGACCAACTCGATGACCTAGGAAGGAAATTTCACTAAACCCAACAAAAGCTTTAGAGGGTTTAGCAGTCAAACTATGCTCACGTAGAGTAGATAGCAATTCCTTCAGACCCACATAGTGTTCTTCCCAAGTATCGCTGAAAAGACAGATGTCGTCTAAATATGCAATGACATCTGCACGATCTGATAGAATTCGTCGCATCATGCGCACGAAAGTCGCTGGGGCGTTCATAAGCCCGAAAGGCATAAAATTCCATTGAAACAGACCCCTAGGTGTCGAAAAAGCAGTGAGAGGTTTGGCGTGTTCCGTCAATGGGACTTGCCAATAACCTTTCGACAAGTCTAGTTTAGTAAAGAATTTAGCTTTAGAAAGTCTAATAAGTAGATCATCTAATAACGGCATAGGTTCAGCATCGAACTTCGTAACTTGATTTAATTTGCGATAATCAACGCAAAGACGTATGTTATTGTCTTTCTTTCGAACAATAACTATCGACGAAGAATAAGCTGAAGTGGATGGTTCAATTATTTGTAGTTGAATCATTTCATCCAATTCTTTCTCGACTTGTGCTTGAAAATGAATAGGTATTGGGTATGGTCTTACTCTGATCGGATTACGATCAGTAAGTATGATGTCATGTTCTATGACATCTGTGTGTCCAGGAATGTCGGTAAGGACATCCTGATATGATTGTAACGTAGAGGATACTTGACGTTGTTCCTCAAAAGACAAGTTAGAAGAGACTGTAACGTCTCTCCACGATTCCGTTGAAATAAGTGGAATCGTAGGAAGAGGTAAGTTCACGTCAGAAAAAATAGTTTCCTCATCCTGTATAACGGACAGGGATGAGATGTGACCATGTTGAACTGGAGAGTCGTCCGTCGCCTGGAAAATAGGCTGTAAATAGTCTGGACGTTCAATAAACTCTGTTAACATATTTATATGGAAGGTTTTATGCCTTCCATCCACATCGACAATATAGTCGACATCAGAAATTTTCGAGACTATAGTGTATGGACCCTTCCAAGAAATGAGAAGTCTATTCTCTCTTGAGGGCAGTAAGACATATGCTTTGTCTCCAGGACAAAGTTGACGTAGGCGTCTTTTCTTATTAGCAAATCGCCTAGCTTTTTCTTTCGCAAATTCGGAAGATGAAGTTGCTAACCTGCACGATTCGATAATCTTTTCTCTAAGAGCTATAACATATTCATATGACGATTGTGTATCATCGTCAATATTATCGGAAGTTATCAAATCGTGTAACAAGGACATTGGCCCGCGCGGTTGCGCGCCAAAGACAAGTTCGAAAGGAGAAAACCCTGTATGCTCGTTGGGAACCTCTCTATAGGCAAAGAGGACTGCAGGTAAAACCCTGTCCCAATCTTCAGGATGATCCTCCGTTATCTTGCCAAGTAAGTTCTTTAGTGTCCTGTTAAGACGTTCTACCAATCCATTGGACATTGGATGATAAATACTACTGAGAGACCTTTTAATGTCTAGCGTAGCCATTACCTGAGACATAACGTCCGAAATTAACTGAGTGCCGTGATCCGACAGTATTTCTCCGGGGAATCCCAGACGAGAAAATACGAGCCAAAGAGCATCAGCGATATCGACAGTTGATATGCTCTTCAGAGGAATAGCCTCTGGCCAACGCGTGCACATGTCCACGCAAGTGAGGATAAATTGGTGTCCTCTGGCTGACTTAATTTTGAACGGACCAATGATGTCTATAGCCATTTTCTGAAACGGCCGAATCGGAATATCTGCAGCCTGAATAGGAGCAGCATGTCTCGGACCCCTAGACTTGACCTCTTGACAAATTTTGCAAGATCGGCAATAAATTCGGATGTCTTTATTCACGAATGGCCAAAAGAATGACGCAAGGACTCTAGTTTTAGTTCTGGAAAAACCCATGTGTCCCGCACACTGAGAATCGTGTGCATGCCGAAGAATTAAGGCTCTCATACACTTAGGCACAAGAATTTGCGAGTGCATAGACTTGTCCGAGTGTTGTACCATTCGTACCAATATACCATTCTTCATAGTGATATACGATTTGTGATTCGTATTTTGATTGGGATCCCCTTTCTTTGCAAGAAGGAAGTATTTCTTCAAAGAAGGATCCTCTTCTTGACGTTTAACAAACGAGTCATGGGAAATCACCAAGTGCTCGTCTTGGCTATCAACTTCATTACTATTATCAGATGAAGTTGGGGGGATTAAGAGCTTGAGCTCTTGTCACCACTGCATTGACCGTTTGAATGTTTTTTTTCTTCCCAACTAGAAATTTGTTGCGGGGTGCATTCCTTAACCCCATGAATACGACCGATTATAAGATCCGCAATAGGATTAGGAAGAAGACATGCATGGACATCTCCTGTGAAGAAAGGAGTGTCAATCCTAATAATAGCAGTAGGATAGCTTTCCATAGTACCACCAAATGTAACACATTTGATTGTTTTTCCAGTGGCACAGCAAGGATCTATCAGAGACTCCTTAACCCCGACGGTAGTACATCCCGAATCGAAAAGTACTGAGACTAGCCTATCATTTATTAGACCTTTATGTAAGATGAGAGATCCTCTCCCATCATGCGCAACTGTAGCAGGTAGAGCAGGAAGAGGGTGACCACAACTTAGCGTAGATACAGTCAATGAATCGAACAATGTTAAGCATTGGGGGCATTCAGTTGCTCTCCCAAAATCGAAAGCACAACCAGTGATAGCCCTAGAGTTACCACTATCATTTGCTGTATTACAGGCTCCATCAAACTCTTGTTGTGCAGAGTTTGCCTGTTGGTAAGGTCTTTTCTTGTTAAACCTAGGTCTACCTCGATTATCATTTCCCCTGTAGTTATTTCGACTATCATTTCCCCTGTAATTGTTATCATATTGCCTATTGTAATCATCATTCCGGTTTGAATCCCGGTTTCTAAATTCACCATCGTCATAATCTTGACGTCGAGAATGATTACCTCGAAAATTTGAATAGTTATTATTTGGATAGCCTTTACGAAAGTGTCTCAAATTATTACCACTAAAATTACGAGAACTACCCTCTTGTCTCCACTGCATAGACGAAGAACCATCATGTGTTGGATTACTCCGCTTCTGAGTGTAATTTTGATTACTTCCCCTATTCCAATTTTGTTGAGCACCCTGAAATTTTTTTCTGAAATTAGGGCCATATGGTGTTGCCGAAGCAGCTGGCAACCCTTCTTTCACTTTAGAATTGCTAACTGTAGCATGGGGATGTGCTGTGGCATACTGACAACAGTATTCCTCCATTTCTTTTAAGTTTTTAGGCTTACGCTCATGAAGGAATGCAAGAAAAGAATCATTAACAGATGACAAAACCTTATCTCGCAATAATAAGTCCATTAGACCTTCATATGTTTTCTCAATCTGAGACAACTCAACCCATCGTGTAAATGTACGACGTATCTTTGTAACAAAATCAGAGAAATCTACTCCATTTTCTGGCAACATTGTCCTAAAACGAAGACGATAGTCTTCTTGTTTTAATTGGTATTTCTTTAGTAATGCTGCCCTGACAACATCATAATTAGTCCTCTCATGTTCGTCTATTGTCATAAGAGTAGTCACTGTGTCACCTGTAAAAAATGGCATCAGTTGTTCAACATATTTTTCCTTTTTTATGTTATGCGTATCGCACAAAAATTGGAATCTATCTAGATAATCTGCTACGTCATCCTTTAAAGGATTGAAATGAGGCAATTTAATCCTACTAACAAACTCCTTTGTCGTACTCGAAGTTGTTTGCTGAGCACCCGTACTCGCCAATTTCAATTTCTCTAACTCCAAAATTGCGAGTTTTTCATCAAGTTCCATCTTCTGTTTTCTTTCCTCATGTTCCATTTTTCTAATTTCAGCCTCAGCAGCAGCTTGAAGTTTTTTTTCCTCTGCAGCAGCTTGAAGTTTTTTTCCCTCTGCAGCAGCTTGAAGTTTTTTGTCTTCCATTTCCATCTGGAATTTTCTTTCATCAGCTGCAGCTTGAGCTTTCCTCTCCTCAGCAGCAGCTTGAGCTTTTCTCTCCTCAGCCTCTCTTTGATACCTTCTTTCTTCAAGTTCTAATCTTCTATTCTCAGCTTCTAGCTTCTTTAGTTCAGCTTCTGCTTTCAATTTAATTTCCTCTTTTTGTTTCTTTTCTTCTGACTTTAATGCAATGGCGAATTGAGCAGATGAATATTCTTCTACAAAGACAAAAATACAAAACAATACAAATGGCAACACTGTTTTAACCAAAAATGTGTAGAGAAATACACAAGAAAGGAGAGACCTACAGAATACAAACAAAACAAATCGACAATCAAAACTGAAAAACAGACAAAATATTACAAAAACAACGTTAAGTACAATTACATCACAGCTAACATCAATAGCGACCAATTGTCACTAGCAAATTTCCAAATTAAGAAAATTTGCACCTACAGACCGCTTACAGTAAGCCTCGATCAAGTGGCATATTTACCGTAAGACCCACCAACCGAAAAACCCGCAGAAAAATACACAAAACAGTAGAAGTGACATAAACATATAGCAATCAATTTCAATGTGTTGCAGAACAAGTTCAGTCACAGCTGAAACTAAAATAAATTTCTTGCTCCTTGCGAACACAGAAACGAAATGTCAAACGCGCACTGAACGTCAAATCCACTGTAACATAAAGTGGTATTCACGAACCAAAGTTACTATGACCTTCTCAAATTAGGGCTTGCACATTGAATGTTTACAACTTCACGTACTGTTTACAGACACTTGACCTCCAACAATGTAGCTTGAATACTCTGACCTAGAAAAGTCTGTTGTTGAATGAAACGTGTAACAACCCGCAGTACTGTTTACAATAGGAACCCGCCTTCTATGCAGTTATGGTCCACGTAGCAAATGCCTAGTAGTTCACTTCAGTACTTGTCTTGTTATGCTTTATGTAGCATTATAATATAAATGCTCGTACTGTTTATTTGTGTCAACCGTTGATGACCTATATCTGTCCTGTTGTAGCCAAAACTTGCAAGTGTAGAATTAGCGCTGTGTTACGGCTGTCCCGTGTGTAGCTTAGACCCACAGATCAGAAGTGTAATGTGTACTTGTCCTTCTTGTAACTTTCTCGACAAAACTGGAGACATCATACATGTAACAGCCAACCAGGAATGTAAATTTCTGGATCCATAAATGTCAACAATAATGTCAAATGCTCGCTCTGTTCTTTTTAAACCCACAGATCTGGTCCATCAGAAATGTAAGTTTCTAGGCCACATTGGCGACAAGAAATGTATCATAAGAGCCCACGTAACTGGTCCACCAGAAATGTAACTGTCTTTTTTTTTCTTGTTGAGGTGATCACTGGCCCAAGACAGTTTACATGTTGTTAGATGTGTAGTGCGAGCGTATGATGAGTTGAGTGTGGGTGCGAATGAAGACGCGAATGTGTTTAGGCTCGTATAGATGTAGATCCTGCAACCCATACTCTCACATGCAGTAATCAAGGATGCTTTGACACTGCAGGCATGTTTCAAGACATTTATTGACGGGAACACACATAATATCAACAGGAACAGTCAGTGTAACAAGGTCATGCTGACCTGACATCGATAGGTATACATTTGGCATTCAAAAAGGTAAACATCAGAATAGACGTGCATGGTCAATAGCAAAGTTCTTCAATAATGACAGTTCGTAGCGTCGCCCCTGGCGTCTCTGACTAAACGCGTCAGATGCCTTAGTTACCTTGACACACAGGTGCAACTTGGCACTCCCTGCCAATTGCACATATCAGGCTGTAGTATAATAGCCGGAAGCACAGGCCTCGTCCTAACGTCGGCCGTGTACTTCTGTTAAATAGGTTATCACCAACCCTGCAGTAATACTTATTGTAGATAGAAGTTCCGCCAATCTGCGGCTCCCACAATATATCCTCGTCACTGGATTTCTGGACAATATAAGACTAACAGTCTTGGATGGCTACCTCGAGCACAAATATATAAGTTCTGAAATGGCGGATCCGTGAACTGCTGTTCACCCTAGGTAATCCTTTACATGTTCTGCCACCGAAAAGCGTAATAATGCATAAAGGTCGGTATTACCTGGTAAATGAATCCTCAGAACTACACAAGGAATTCTGTCGTCATCCCGACGCACAGAGATTCACTGGGGAAAACTGCCATAGCAGTTACTTCGAAGATTCTCCCCGAAAAACAATGGACTCTTGGTCCCTTCAGAAAAACAGGACCTCCCGGCTTCCCGGAAGTATATCTCACTCCCGCTTAAAAAACCTTCCCATAGGCCCACGCCGAACTGTCAACCTCTGACCCTAAAGGTCAAACACAATGAATGAATAAACAAGGGAAGACAACCCCTAATCAACCTGACATCGCAGGTAAAGACACAATTATACTTATGATACAAACATAAGCAAATAACTTGACAGATGACTCCGTCGAAAATGACAGCAACACACGGTGGACAGTTAGATGTACAGAAATTCAAAAACAAAGAAAACAAGCTCTACAAGAATAAAGAAAGCATAGATCTGAAGATAATTTAGATATTTATAAGAACATAAGAAATGAATCAAACTGAATAATACTTAAGGCAAAAGACAATCATTGGAGAAATTTCTGCCAAACACTGAACTCTACAACTAACTCTACAACAGATGTGTGGAATAAGTTAAAAGCCATTAAAGGCAGAATTAAACATATGATAATACCTAATATAAAAAGACCTGAAAGGGCAGAGACTGACTGGCAGAAAGCAGAGGTGCTGGCCAGGTGCTACCATAGAGTTAGTTCTAAGGAAAATCTAGGACAGGCTGAAGTCAACAGAAGAGCAACACTTCTTAAAAAACTCAGTAAAGCAGTACCTTATAATTCATTCATCATTCATAACCCTCCACTCCCAAAGGAGCATAGGCCTTCAACAAACACATGCCAAGTCCTCTTGTCACGTGCCATCATCTCAAGTTCTTTCCACGTTCTCCTTATCATTGGAGGCCCTCAGCTACATCCAGGCCGAAAACCCTCGGTACAGATTCACACACGCAGAAAGGCTTAAATCCTGGAACAAAGAAGATACCAGACTGATAATAGTGACTCTACAGGGGAAAACAGTCCCAGAAAACATCACTATCCAGAATAGACCTCGAAGAGCACATGCCTTCATCCCGCCAGTGATACAATGTTCAAAGTGCCAGGGATTTTCTCACACAAGGAACACGTGCAGAAAAGAGACGGTCTGTAGATACTGTGCGGGCAGCCACGAATACAAAGACTGCCCAAAGGCCAAAAAAGACCAAGACTACAAAGCACCAAATAACAATAGAAAATGTACCAACTGCCTCGGAAAGCACGGAGCACGATACCGAGGATGTCCCGAATACCAACAAACAAGGCAAATAATTACAGTTGCCATTGGAAAGAGAGTATCATACCATGAGGCAAAAAACACACTGAAGGCAAGTACTCTAGGTGATAGGCGCCAAGACAGCCTAACGGAACAAGTCAGACGGCTCACGACTGAAGTGAGAGAATTGAAACAACAACTGCGAAAGGAGAGAGAAAACCGCCAGCCACACAAAAACAGAACCTCAACTGACAGATGTGAAGAAATACATGACAGCTCGGAAAGCGCGAAACAACAACAAGTCATAAACGACATGAAAATAATACACCAAGACATGAAAAGAATTCAGCAACAGATAGAAGAAGATGTAAGGAAACTGATAGAACTGAAAGATGGAAACGAACAACTACTGAAAAGAATAGAGGCAGAAAGAATGACCATTGAAGAAATTACATCAAACACAAAAGACACTAAAACGAACGACCAATCAAACGAAAAAGTCATCGAGGAAACGTGGGAAGAGCTACTCCCAACAATGATAGAAAAAGCGCTTTCCCAGACACTGGAGAAAAGGAAGACACAAGAAGCAGAAACGAGGAGGGCAAAAACTCACAAAACCTAACAAGCCAGATAGGAAAACAACAAATGTACACCATGAACACGCCACGACACCCCGAATGGACAAGAGCAAAGAGGTATCCTGACAGGCAGCTAGTGGTCCTTTTTCGGACCAGTCCTTTTCAGGACTAACAACAGGCTAGCACCGAAGATAGTAAACACCCTATATACCCCAATTATAACCAACTTTCAGGTTGAACAGGGTATTACAGCAACATAGTAGACGAAATCAACAACAACAACAACTTATCATTTTCACCTCTGTTTCCAGCTCTCTACTCCATGTGCTTCTTGGTCTACCTCTGCTTCTCTGGGGGTTCCAGAACAAGGACTGCCTTGTAATGCTATCATTAGGTTTCCTCAGTGTGTGTCCTATCCATCGCCTTCTTCTCATCTCTTGTTCCACTGGCACTTGTCTAGTTCTTGTCATCAGTTCCACGTTGGTAACCTTGTCGTACTTTATAATGCTGAAAATTTATTATATTTAAATGCAGATATTACAATTGAAGAAGTTGAAAATACAATAAAGGACAAAACAAATACATCAGCAGGGCATGACATCTTGAGCTGTGAAATCTTGGAACACATACCAAAAAGTACCATAGAAATTATAACATCCCTTTTTAACAAAATTTGGAATACAGGAAAAATTCCCAAAACATGGAAAACAGCAGTAATTATTCCAATACTAAAACCAGAAAAAGACGCCCATGATGCCAGTTCATACAAACCAATTTCTTTAACTTCCCATCTAGGTAAAATATTAGAAACCATAGTAAATAAAAGATTAAAGTTTTATTTGGAAAAGAATAATTTATATAATCAAACTCAGTCAGGATTTAG
Source organism: Oreohelix idahoensis (assembly GCA_024509875.1). Taxonomy (NCBI): domain Eukaryota; kingdom Metazoa; phylum Mollusca; class Gastropoda; order Stylommatophora; family Oreohelicidae; genus Oreohelix; species Oreohelix idahoensis. The sequence continues at coordinate 80,688 of JAMPIV010003929.1, read as the reverse complement.
GAAGAACAGATGCACTATGGATCAGATAATTAAATTTGAACATGAAGTAAAATCAGGATTTCAAAAGAAAGAAAAAACTGTGGTAGTATTTTTAGATATAGCTAGGGCTTATGATGAATGCTGGAGAGAGGGTGCTCTCTTTAAAATGTAGAAGATAGGAGTAACCGGTAAAATATATAATTATTTAGAGAATTTCCTGCAAGATAGATACTTCACTGTTCAGGTAAACAATGATAGATCAGAACTGTATGAACAACAAAATGGAATACCCCAAGGATCAGTAATGTCCCCTTCAATTTTTACAATAATGGTAAATGATTTAGGTGAGGAATTTAATGATATAACAAATAAATTGTCACAGTTTGCAGATGATGTTGCTATATGGAAGACTGGGAGACATCTGCCAAAATTATATAAGGATCTACAGAAGCAAATAAATAAAGTATGTAAATGGATGACAAAATGGGGTTTTCAGCTGAATACAAATAAAACATTTGGTATGATCTTCAGTAAAGGTAGGGTTGTAAAAAATAAAATTATAGACATAAATATCCAGGGCAAAACATTAATACAGTGCAAACCACCCGATATCTAGGAATGATATTGGACCAACAGCTGAACTGGAATAAACACATAGATAAACTAGTGGAGTCTTGCAGAGGATTGACTAACTTATTAAGATATTTGAAAGGTAATGGATGGGGTGCAAGCACAAAGACAATGCTCACTTTTTATAAATCTTTTATTAGAGGAAAAATAGATTATGGAAGTACAATATATGACTCTGCTGCACACAGTAACAAGATTAAATTAGACAGAATTCAGCATCAGGCTTTATGTACAATAGAATCCAATGAATACCACTAGATACCCTACAGGATGGAAGTGTATGGAGGAAATTGTCCACCTGGGTACATTAATTACATCAATTAATAACAGTTGTGAATACAAGCCAGTGATTCCACCCTGGGAGATCAAGAAACCAGACACGGACTACCACCTAGCAGAAATACTTAAGAAAACAAATAATATAGAAAATATTAAAAAACACAGCCAATAAATATATACAACAAATATTAAAAAAACAGCATTACTGTGCACACAGATGGATCCAAGGGATAGGATGGAAAATTGGGGATAGGAATATATATTCCAATATGGAAAATGGCAAAAGAATATAGCATCACGGAAAATACATCCATTTTCACTGCAGAGATTATGGCAATACTAAAAGCACTAGAAATATTCTCTAATAACCCTCCCAAAAAACTAACAGTTTTAACTGACTCTCTTTCAACAATTAAAGCACTTAGAAACTTACAAGAATGTAGTAGACCTGATATAGGAGAGGAGATATTTCTGGCTACTACATACTTATATTCCAGAGGATGTTCAGTCTTAATTGCTTGGATACCTTCACATGTTGGCACAGAAGGAAATGAAAAGGCAGATAAAGAAGCCAAGAAAGGTAGATCTGATAAAAATCTAATAAATGTAGGGACGAGTAAATCAGAGATTAAGAGCTTAATTAAAGATTTAATAACAGACGAATGGAAAGCAGAGTGGGATAAAAAGCCGACAGGAAGACATGCATATACCATCTTCAAGGCTCCAACAAGAAAATGTCAAATATCTAGGGAATTGAAAATTCCCAGTAGTAAGAAACTTCTCAGATTACAGCTGGGAAAAGGCTATTTCAGAATAGACGAATCTTACTGTGCAGGATGTCTTCAAGACAATAATATAGAACATTTTTTGCTAAAATGTAAGAGGTATGAACAAATGAGAATACCAATATTAGATTATTTGCAAGCATCCAACTTTCCTATAAATATAGAAGAGGTGTTAAGAATAGACAGACCTAGGGAACTGCATAATATAGTCAAACAATATTTAACACGAACACATGTTAACTGTATAGTGGCTGGGAATGTGAAGGTCTGATGCTTGCTTACAATGCATATGACTTTTAACAGATGAAAGTCAATTAAATATCTGTTAAAGTCAGTTATATAACTGGAACCACCAGGCCTTTACACCCCTCCACTTTAATATTATTCTTGTTCAGAATTTCTTCTTGATTTTGTTTGTTTTTATTTTATTTATTTAACATATAAGCACAATTGTGATTGTCCCTATTTACAATGATTTGACAAATGTGTTGCTACTTTCTCATATCGGCAGTTGTTCATATTATTTGGAATTGAAAACAATATATATCCTAATTATAACCCATCAGAGGTTGAACGGGATATTTTTCTTTATTAATTTAAAAAAAAAAAAACAAAAAAAAAAACAAAAACAGAGAGCACAGGACAGGAAGGAGTGGTACGTTTTTGTTGAAGGCCTATGCTCTATGGGCAGCTGAACTATAAATGAATGACATCACTGGTGGGAAACTGAAAAATAACACAGCACTTTCGTTTCGTACACAGATCTCCGAAATCTGAAAATATGAAATCAATAAAACGAAATGTAACTTTATTAGTCAGCCAGAACAAGCGGCATCGTACACAATAAATACACTTGGAAATTTGTTTCCAGTTAATAAACTAAGGTTTGTTTACGTAAAGGTTCAAAAAGTAAATAAATAAATAAAAAATAAACGGAAAAAAATAATAATTTTGTTTTTAATCAGGTTTCATCTTTTGTACGTAGCTAATATCCCTGTGTTGTAAATAAATTAGATAAAAACGAGCAAGTGATCCGCCAAAAAAAAATGACGGAAAATTAGTGTGTTGTGCTATTTCTGCTACGTGTCCTGATGATAGCACTAATTCTACTGTGGTGACTTTATTTCCTTTCATGCCATTTCAGCTTCAATGGCGTCTTTGTAGTCAAACTTATCATGACTTATGGTTTGTGATGAATGCACCACGAAATAATTGTAAGCCATGGGCGTTCTTTAATCTATGTTCAATTTAATATCTATATCGACATTTTATAACCCGGATGATCAGACTTTTGTACTTACACCAATAGCGATTGACGATTCAAACTAAAATATTAATTTCACTTCAAAAAGATTGCGTTACTGTCTTATGCATTCATCTCACTTCAAAGAAAAAATTGCGTTACTATCTTATGCATTCATCTCACTTCAAAGAAAAGATAGCGTTACTGCCTGATGCATTAATCTCACTTCAAAGAAAAGATTGCGTTACTGTCTAATACAGTTCACAAATAAAGTAAATTTCAGTACGCTAGCTCCTTGATTTTCATTGGTAACGCAGGAAAAGTACCTTTATTCCTGTTGATACAGCTTTTTAAAAAATGCCGGCTGGAGAGGGTTGTCTGAAATTTCTTTAGCTTAGAAATTGTTTATTCCCCCTCCCCCCTTTTCCCACCAGCTAGAGGTCTACCAGATCATCGTTACAAAACGCACACAAAATCTTTGATAGGGGTAACCAGTACATAGGCCACATTCCATTAAACCATAAAAATTACCCGTCAGGGTGGAAAACAATGGATGAAATGGATCAACACCCAAACCTATTTAATATGATAAACAGTAGTGCTCAGTATAAAGCAAAGATCCCACCATGGGAATTAAAAGTGCCAGAAACTGACTCCCACTTATCAAAGATCATAAGCAAATCTAACGACATAATCTCGGCAAAAAGTAAAACACTAGAGTACATAGAACGGTATATAAATAATAGCCTAACTATATATACAGATGGGTCAAAAGATGAAGAAGGACAATTAGGAGCAGGAATAACAATACCAAAATTTAAAATTTATAAAAGATACAAAGTAACAGGTAATACATCCATCTTTACAGCAGAATTAGTGGCAATCCTAAAAGCTTTAGAAATAGCTGCAGAAAACCCACAAAATAAAGTAACCATTCTCACAGATTCCCTTTCATTAGTATTAGCTATCAGAAACATAAATAAATGTAACAGGCCAGATATTATAGAGGAAATACTACAGGTTAATACATATCTGCACACTATAGGATGCAGTGCAACACTAACATGGATACCATCACATGTGGGGATAGCAGGAAATGAGCTTGCAGACAAAGAAGCCAAAGGGGGGAGAACTAGCTATAACAAAATTGAAGTAGGCTTAGGGAAGTTTGAAATTAAGAGCTTAATTGCTCAAGCAATAACTGAAGAGTGGATAACACCATGGGACCAAAGTAAAAAAGCAAGACACTCATATAAAATCCTTAAAAAAACAAGCGGGAGCCGCGCTGGTGTAATGGCTTCGGCGTTGTACTGGCGACCAGGTGTTCATGGTTCAAAAATAAGAAATGTTTACGGCCCGGAAATTTGTGACTGAATAGCTGAAAACGCTCCTGTGATAAACCCTCTGTGGATGGGAAGGAGCGAAGCTCCTGACCGGGTTGGAAGGAAAGTCCTCAGGTTCCCCAGCCTCGCAATGACATGTCATTGGGCCGAAGGGCTGAAAGCCCAAGTGCCGCTGGTTTAAAAAAAAAAAAAAAAAAAAAAAAAATAAAAAAAAAAAAAATAAAAAAACAAGCAAAAAATGTTAAATACAAGATGAACTAAAAATACCAATTGATAAAAAATTGCTGAGGCTCAAGCTTGAAACTGGATATTTCATGATTGAGGAACCCACATGTGAAGAGTGTCAAGAACCAAACACAATTAGACTCTTTCTGGTGGACTGCAAAAAAATGACCAGCAGAGGCAAAACACACTGTAGTAACCACAAGGTAGAAATGAGTGTAGAAAATCTCATAGGCACAAAGACCCCTACAGAAGTGCAAAAGTTAATAAAACACTATATTACAAAAACTAAAGCTAACATATAAAAAATAAATAAGGATCCGAGCCAGTAGTCCACACTGGTGAAAGACTCCCCCCAGATACATACAGATTAACCAAATAAACCGTCCAGTGAAAATTAAAAACATACCAGCTTAGAAAATATCATATTTTTGATAAAAAAAGCCATTTTGAAATATAACTACCAAAAGGAAAAATTCCTACTAGAGATAATATGGTATAAAATAAATACAAACAAAAACATATTTCAATAAAGGAAACACGTCCTGATATAACCAACAGCTCCATGTACATGGTAGATGGTTGAAAGGGGCATGCTTCAAAGAAAAGTAGCAAACACATTAATTAAAAAAAAAAAAACCAGATCATCGTCTGATAACAATGTCAGAGTTACCACAGGAGGCAATCTGATCATCAGAGTTAGTCCCACGTCAGACAAGTGTTACATCCCTTTTATCTCCTTTTTACTCTTAGGAGGGTGAGCCCATTTGAATGATGACTCCCAGGTGTCAGCCCCCTGTTGTATGTTTCATCATGTGCTGAGAAATAAGCCCACTCCACCTTGGATGTGACTTCCGACTTCACACCTGGGTTTGTCCATTCTGGCAGCTTGAGGCTATTATGAAAGTAACCAATATGTTGTAAATAAATTACTGTCCCGAATTCCATAAACCGTTTCGGTTGTTCCACAGCGAACACGATGACCTTTAGGCATTTCCCCTTGTTCTTGATTGTCCTTTCACACCCAATAGTTTCAGTAGATCATACGCTGAGGCAGCCACTTGACCTCTTGTACCTACCTCTACAACTATGACTTTAGCTTGAAAGAAGTGATGTTAACGATAGTGTACCTGTATAAGAACTAATATTAACAAGTAATATATTTATGAAATAACGGGTGCTAACATTAATATTCTCTATAACAGAACTAATGTTAACATTAATAAATCTCTATAGAAGAGCTGAAGTTAATATTAATGTCATAAATTAACAAAACTCTATAAAAGTACTGATGTTAACATTAATGTATCTCTATATAAGAAGTAATGTTAACAATGAAGATCACGACACCAGCACCAATCGTCAGACCACAAGCGTGAAGGAAGACCACAACTCTGGCCTCGTTGTTGCTGGACACCAAAAGTGAGTCAACATGGGCACTCATGTCTGGTAGCTGGAGCAGACGATAAGCAATTAACTTGTTTCTTATGTTATCGGAATATGCTAACGTGAGCGTAGGTGGGTGTAAGTGCTATGTATGTCAGTGGTTGATGCAGGTACAAGAGAACCAATATAACTAAACAGTGTAAGGAGCTACACAATGCAGTGAAACAATATGAAACACCTGAAATGCAAGCACCAATATATTCATTCATTCATAACCCTCCACTCCCAAAGGAGCATAGGCCTTCAACAAACACATGCCAAGCCCTTCTGTCATGTGCCATCATCTCAAGTTCTTTCCACGTTCTCCTCATCATTTTCGCCTCTGTTTCCAGCTCTCTTCTCCATGTGCTTCTTGGTCTACCTCTGCCTCTCTTGCCCTGGGGGTTCCAGAACAAGGATTGCCTTGTAATTCTATCAACAGGTTTCCTAAGTGTGTGTCCTATCTATCGCCATCGTCTTCTTCTCATCTCTTGTTCCACTGGCACTTGTCTGGTTCTTGTCATCAGTTCCACGTTGGTAACCTTGTCATACCATCTTAATCCCTCTATTCTACGCAAGCACCCATTTATGAAAGTCTGTATCTTTTGGTTGTTATCTTTATTGTTCTCCATGTTTCAGAGCCATATAATAGTACTGACTTGACATTTGAGTTGAAGATTCTTATTTTCGTGTTGGATCAGATTTCTCTTGATCTCCATATATTTCCCAATGCAATGAAAGCTCTTCTTGCTTTTTGTATTCTTATTTTGATATCACTGGCTGTCCCTCCAACTTTGTCTATATTGCTGCCATGATATGTGTACTATTCTACATCTTGTAGTGTTGTTTCTTCAAGTGCAACCCTGTTATCATTACCTGCATTTTTTTTCCATTATTTTTGTCATTTCCCTGTGTATTTTCAGACCCAATTGCTGTGACCTCTCATCGAGTGTTTTCAATTTGTCCCGCATCTGATTACGGTTACGGGACAGAAGAGCCAAGTCATCAGCAAAATCCAGATCATCCAACTGCTTAGTCAGAGTCCACTGGATTCCATTTGTGTTGTGTGTTGTCGATGTTCTCATAACCCAGTCTATTGCTAGTAAGAAAAGAAATGGAGACAAGAGGCAACCCTGTCGCACTCCAGTTCTTATCCCAAACGGTTCTGTAAGCTGTCCTTCGTGAAGAACTCTGCATGTCATGTCTTCATATGTTTTCAATTTATGGAAGTTTATAAATTTTCTATGTCCTTTTTGTTGCTCTCCATGTTTCAGAGCGATACAGTAAAACTGTCTGACATTTAGGTTGAACATTCTTATTATTGAATTAGACTTTTTTTTTTTTTTTTTTTTAAATTTTCATGTATATTTCAGAGCAATTAAAGTTTCTCTAGTATTTTATATTTTTATTGTGATATCATTGTCTGTTCCTTTAACTTCATCTATATTGCGGACAAGACATATTGTATAAGTCCACATTGTTACGAATTATTTTGCACACCACAACGGGTTTGCTTGTGGAGAGCGTTATTATGCTCTAACAAATTCATATTACACGGAACTACACCTCAATAGGATATGACGTAGGCTAATGTATGCATGCAGAAGTAATGAAAAGTTGAGCAGAAGTGTAAATCGTCTGCTAGGACTTCTCAATGTGTTCATGTAGAAGGCGGACGTGTCTTGATGAAGCTCAAGTATTTTATGTGTGTCAGCATGATTTATTCCTAATTCTTTTTGGAGGTGGCATTGAGCATGTATGCCCGAGAGATGTTATTGACAGTGAAGTATTCAGATGTATCATTTCAATAAATGTCGGCATGTCTTGCTAAATCGACAGTGTCGCGAACTTTGACGACTTGACTGATCATTTTATCAAAGTATAACGTTATTATGCCTAGCGGAAACGTCAATATATATAGCTATGTCATTGATCAGTGATTATCATATTCAATATATACTGTAGATGGAGCTCAGTGATGTCATTAAAAGTTATAATCTAGCGTCTACATAAGAGTGGAGTGTTTGTTTACAGTTATCTTTACTGTTGTCGTTGTGCCTTAGACTTGCTTGGTCAAAAATCTACAACGAAAGAATACATATGAACAACATGATAAAACGCAATGCAACAGCTATTATGGGTAGCCAAGCCGGTGGATTTGAGCTACAGTGATTATTACAGACCAACGGGCTGATCACCCGTTTGCCAGTCACTTCGATTACGGAAACAACAGCAAATGGATTGATTTGCCGTTGCCCTAAAGACGCCAATAGGCGTGATGGGAAACAATGGCAAAGAAAACCTATCTGCTGTTGCCCTAAGACGCCACTAGGCGTAATGGCCACTGACTGCTTTGACGGTCGGTGGCTAAGGACGGAAGAAGAAGAAGAAGATTATTACAGAAGATACGCCACGAAAAACAGTGGAATTAATGCCGACTAAACACTGGCATTTATTGGAACTTTACGGTACCAGTTCGGCATACGCCAAGAAGAAGGCCGTTGCTTCATGTCTGTAAGAAGAAACTCAAGTTGTTTCAAGCTAAACTGGCATGATTTGTGAATTTCAAGTCGTCGCTAGATGAAAATATGGTTCGTGTGAGGAACCAGTGTCACTGCTTTATCCATTTGTGAAGCATAAGGTTGGATAAATTCAAGATTACCGCATTTTCATCAAAATTTTCGAAGTTCCAGTTTCAAGAGCAGTAAAATGGCGTACAAGATACTATTGGGCGAAGTTTGAAGGACGGAAGGAGACAGACCTATTGTTTTAAATGTTGCTGCAGAGGAGTACCGATTCCATCCAAACCAGGGTTACCAGACGTGCAATTGTAAAAGGTTAAGGCATTTAATATATTGCGATAGAGGTTTCAATTTTGAACGCTTTAGACACGATCGATTATGACGTGTATAGAGTTGTTTAGGACACAGTCGGTAACTAAGAAACGCTACCCTTTTCACATTGACCGTCAAGCTGTTAAGACGCGTATGACTCTCCTTCCAATGTTGGGCATGGTATTGCCATACAGATATATTTTATGCAAGTACGGACATGGGTCAGTCCATTGCTATTACGAAGATTTGAAATGATTAAAGGTCAGTACGAAGTGAAAATTAAGGAAGGATGAATTACAGTCCATAGTATTTGATTTTGCCAGACTCATAGACTCACTGTCGGCCGTTGGAAACCCCAACCGCGCGTGCATACAGCTATGACAATCTGCATACAGTAATTTGATTATTGGACAAGGACTGATAGGATATCTACATATCTATGCCATATATTTTCAAGTTATAATATGTACCTTTGTGATCAACATGCATGAATCGTCTTGACGTGTAATCTGTATTAAATAATTGTGGACTCAATGGAACCGACTTGTCACATCAATCGTATTCCAAGGTTCAATTATTGTTCAGAATCTTCCACCCCTGCATTCGCGTAATCTTACATAGAAGGCACGATACACGATCACTCAAGAATATCAAGAAGATAAAACAATGGCCAGAATTTATAACTACTTTATTGACATTACATGGAACATTGTTCAGAGCTAACCAAACCACTACTTGCAACAGACCACTTCCACTGCAACAGTGGTGTCCGGTGTCTGGGGATCGACAAAAAAATTTCTGAATGACTTTCGAATGAAATGTTTACGATCAAGTTACGATCACATGATGTGCTGAATTATGACCTATGACGCAGTACTCAGTCTAATGCCTAACAACGCGACGTCACTGAAATTCGTGTAGGTGAAACTATCGGAGAAAAAACTGAAGTCGTTCTTTTAAGCCTAACCAAGGGAAAAATAAGTCATTTGAAGCAGACACAAGAAATGGACTACAGGAGCAGGCAGTCAAGGGCATTAGCCTAGCTGTTGACGACCTATAGCACTGACCGAAGCAACGGGAAAGATAAGTCTAGCTGTTTAAATTGTCGTCATTGCAAAACCGTAATACTGAGTCCATTTCGCTTTGATTAGGCATGTCTATGTATTTTCATGTATATATGTTAAATTTGTTTTCCATCGTATGTATTTGTTGTTAATTCGTGGGCCGGTTGGAGAGGGAACTGAAATCTCTGGGAATGTCGCGAACAGCTGACCACCTAGATTTCAGTCGTTCTTAGGGAACTTAAACGATCGCACTTTTGGAAGCCCATTGAGGTTGCCATTGGACAGTCTGTCCAAATTTGCTACCGTTTGACAATTTGCGTTAGCTGTACTGTCCCGTAGATAATTGGTGTATTTTATTCGTATTCAGTTAATAATTTTATTCAGTTCTGTACCATGTTCGTCACTATTTCGTCCATTCTCCTCTGACTATCATTTATTTTATGATTATTAATTTTCGTCCGTTATGAGTCCTGTGACGTCATCATTTTTCGCAGTCATTTTTATTTTTTGTGTACTTTGAATATTAAGTTGACCTCGGGTCAGACCATGACCTTTCATTTGGTCTGTGACATTTCCGCTTATTTTATTTAGTTCATAAATTCATTTTTAATTGTGAAAATGTCTTGTTTGCGTCTTGACATTGTTTGTACCCTTTAGTTGCATCATTGCTTGTCTGTCCTCATGATATATATTTATATTACATTAATAATATGCTATTATATGCAATAATACACTTGTAATCTAATTTAATTAATTTTTTTCTGAAATTTAAGGGTAATATGGGACATTGCATAATTATGCAGTGATAGTCCAAGAAAGTAGCACTACAATTTATCATAGATGCCTAGGGCATAATAATATAATATATATATTGACAAAATAAATAATCTTATAGCTACCTTTGAGGTAATAGACCCATTGTATATTATTTAATATACTTTTCTGGTACTAAGAGAGTGACTTAGTACATTGAACAATATCATTACTAGGAATTATACCCAACATTATTGGACATTGAAATTAATTGTGTGATATAATTACATTATATTTAACAGATATCATAACTATTTATGATATAGTATTATTTAGATACAATATTGTTACAAAATATTGTCTATTAGTTGAACTTAGACATTAAGTTCAGTACTATTGTGATTATCTATATTGAATATCCTAAGTTGAGTAAGTATAATAATTACTCTGAAGCTACTATTGACTAATTTAATCAGTAATTATCAATAATTACTTACAGATAAAAGTCAAAATGCTTACTATAGACCATTTCGTTAAAATTGGCCGTGATTATGGTTATAAATCTCAAGAACTTCGTCAGTTTGCTGAATCAGAACTCGAAAAATATGAAAGAAAGGAAGAAGAGAAAAAGGCTGCATTAAAGAAAGAGGAAGAGGAACAAAAGGCAGCATTAAAGAAAGAGGAAGAGGAACAAAAGGCAGCATTAAAGAAAGAGGAAGCAGAACTTGAGATGAAGCAAATTGCCAAGGAAAATAGGTTGAGAGAGATTGCTCAACGTGAAAGAGAAGAGCAAAGAGCAATCTCCAGGCAGGAAGAAGAGAATAAATTGAAACGAGAGGAAATTATTTTACAACAAGAAATGGAATTGGCGCGTATTAAATTGGAGACAGCAAGATTACAAGCACAAAATGCTGATGCAAACCAGAATAATAACGCACAAAATGGATCATCATCCAGCCAGCCTAAACACTTCTACAACTTTAAACTACCCATTTTCAACTTGAACGTCGACGACCTTTCATCGTTCCTGGCACGTTTTGAACAGACTTGCAAAACAAACCATTTGCCTGAAGAGTCATGGGTACTCAAGTTAAATGAATTCTTGGTTGGAGAACCACTGACAGCTTCTCAAAATGCTGACCCATCAATAGCTAATAACTACGGTGCTATTAAGTCCTTGCTTCTACGAAGATTTCACCTGGACGAGGAACACTGTAGGTTGAAATTTAAGGGAATTTTACCTGAATCTCCAAGGGATTTTGCAGGATTCATTGCGAATATACGCAATACATTTAACAGATGGGTTGAACTGGCAGAAGTCAACAAATCATACGACAAATTAGTTGATTTACTACTACGAGATAAGGTATTATCTTCAGTTAGCCAGCCATTTTTTGCATATTTGCAGGAGCGTAAACCAGGTACTATGGATGAGTTAGAAAAAATTTCTTTAAACTACTGTTCGGCACACCCGAATGCAACCATTTCTAACTCCTCATTAAGAGAACCTCTACCTGTGGCGTCTAATATGGCCTACAATCACAATAACAAACAAAGACATCACAGTGTAGACAGAAGCAGGTTCCAAAGAAATCACAATGTTAACTTTCAGAAGGGACATAATAATGATTTCAACAATAAAAATGAGTTCAACAGAGGTAGATCACGAGATAGAAATTATTCACCTCAAACAAACTACCACAATGGTCAACATAACACTCATTATAATCGATCACATACTCCCAATGATAATAGTAACTGGAAGGGTAATAATCATGGCTCGAGACATCGAGATAATAGTTACTATAGAGGACGACGAGATAATTCTAACAATTATACTCGGAATCGATCTCATTCTCGGGGATCATCTCATTACAACCATAATACAGGGGCGGCAGTTACAAATAATACTACCCCTATAGCTCAGGTTCCACTTGACAATAATACAACACAGTCTTCTGCTGCATGTTTTGCTATTAATTATAATGTGGCAAATAGTTGCCAGCAATGCAATCTTATTTTTCAGAAGGCGAAAGAAACAGTGCTTAACTGCGGACATATTATACCACAGGTAGGTCTTGCAGTCAACGATGGAACAGGCCTACTAATTTTTAACAGGGGATTAGTTAATGGATCCGTCGTCTCAGTATTGAGGGATTCGGGATCCACAACGATTGGTGTACGACAGTCGCTGGTACATCCCAGCTGTGCAACGGGGGAATATGTTCGTTGCATGACGTTTGGTGGAACAATAGAGTTTTACCCCACAGCTATTATTCATGTTAACACTCCTTTTTTCACAGGAAACGTAAAAGTATGCATGCTTCAGAATCCAATTGCAGATCTGATGTTGGGACGCATCCATGGTAGTAAGGATTGTACCCCACAGGAAATTAATGATTGGGAAAAAAAGAATTTGCGTTCTTTTAGCAACGCTAACGCTGTTGTTGATATGGCTACACTTCGTGCCAACAACATGAATACATGTGGCACAGCAGTTTCCAACTTCACTCTCAGTACTATCTTGGAAATTGATGAAGATGATAGATCTATTGGACAACATACTAAGGATATAACTGATCCTAATAAAACTGTTGACGTTGTCAACATTGACAAAAAACATTATGAAGAAGAATAATAGGTTAAATAATAATGCTGGACTTAAAAGGAAACATAAAGTTAACACAAATAATTATGATGAAAAAGTTTTTACTTTGCCCAGCAAGGACACGTCTACGACATGTAGGAAACTTAATACCTTTCGTGATGATAGGTATCATCCTCAGTCCAGTCAGGATGATACGACATCTAACAGAAAGACAATGTCGGTGTTGAAAGGGAAGGCTAATTCTTTGATAAAGAATACATATCATCATTGTCCACTATTTCGTGACAATGATACTACATATATTGGGAAAAGTGCGTATTCTCGCACAGTGTTAGTGCGAAATCTGCCGCAGGATACTACCTGGCAGGCACTTAGAAATTTTTTTTGATTATACAGCAAACGTTAAGTTTGTTCGTCTTCTGCCATCATGCAATGGGCAGAATAGACAGGCGATGGTTACATTTCGTAACAATCGAGACGCTCGTTGGGTAATCGAGCGTGATAATGGTGTTTATTTTCATCACCGTTATCTTAAGTTACAATTAGTACATGATTCTGCACCACGCAGATAATGGTGTACGCTCACCCTTTTGTCTTATTTCTTGATGACTCAGCTCTAGTCAGTCATCATTTCCTTTCCTTATTGGTCATTTATTCTTATACGTCTTAGATATCAAGGGACACAAAAAGATATTTCATATTAACATGCTCAAGCAATTTCATACACGTCCTGAACACTTACAGTCAATTTTTCATGAACTAGATGACAACACAGTATCCACTTGTCATTATACTAACTTATCTGTCATCCAGGAAGAAGAATCTTCTTTTCCTGAGGTACAGTTACCGTTACCTGTACCAGTAGTTCAACCTACTGAATCTTGGCGGGATGTAACCATCTCTTCAACGGTTACACCGCAACAGCGTCTACAGATTGCTAATCTATTACAATCTTATCCAGATGTGTTGACCGACGTTCCGGGTCGCACATCGGCTATCAGTCATGACATTACTCTCAATGACGATACACCTATTCGTGTACATCCCTATTCTGTTCCTTTACATTTCCTTGCTAAAACTACTAAAGAACTTGAACAGATGTTGTCTCTCGGAATCATTGAGACTAGTAATTCGCCATTCTCTTCTCCATTAGTGATTGTCCGGAAGAAGGACAATAACATTAGACTATGTGTTGATTATAGAAAATTAAATGCTAAGACTATAGTTGACAGCGAACCACATCCACTTATCGACGACTTACTACCACGTCTATCCAACGCAACTATATTTAGTAAGATAGACTTAACTAAAGGTTATTGGCAGATACCACTGACCGAAAAGGCTAAGTACTACACCGCATTTTCCACGCCACAAGGTCTATACCAGTGGAATGTGATGCCTTTTGGGCTTGTTAATGCGCCAGCTACCTTCATTCGCCTGATGCGACAAATTTTATCAGGTAGACCAGACGTTATTACATATATTGACGACATATGCTTGTTTAGTTCGTCGTTTGAGGAACATGTTTCGGGACTTAGATATGTTTTTGACACTCTAAGGAATTATCATCTAACTGCTAAACCTACAAAGGTGCAAATCGCGTGTAATGAGATAACCTTTTTGGGACATATCATTGGATCGGGATATATCCGAACGTTACCTAGTACAGTCTCAAAAATTCTAAACATAGCAGTTCCTCAGACGAAGAAACAGGTCAGGAGTTTGTTAGGACTTGTTCAATATTACAGTAGATTCATACCAAACTTGTCATCCATCACGGCTGTATTGTCTTCATTGTTAAAAAAAGATATGCCGGTGAAGGTGACATGGACTGGTACATGCAATGAAACTTTCAACAAAATTATAAATTTGTTCTCACATGAACCAATTTTAAGACTTCCCGATGCTTCCAAAAGATTTTTCTTACGAACAGATGCTAGTAACTACGGCATTGGTGCATGCCTGCTCCAGAACCATGACGGCATTCTACACCCCACCTTATATATATCAAGAAAGCTGAAGCCGGCTGAAACAAAGTATTCCACAGTCGACAAGGAACTTTTGTCTGTGATCTGGGCAATAACGAAGCTGGAGAAATTCTTACTCGGTGCCCCCTTTACCATACAGACGGACCAACGTGCGGTCGCATCCTTGCGTCGATCCAACCACAAAAGCCAAAAACTTGCCAGATATTCAATCATCCTACAGCCATTCGAGTTCTCCATTGAACACATACCTGGCACTGAAAATTGTGTGGCAGATGCGTTGTCACGTAATCCTATTGACGACGAATAATCAACATTGACACTCTTAAACTACATCAATCAGAACTACATTGGATTGAACGAAGTATCAACTATAAAGGAACTAACCTTGCCTTCAATTCAAACTTTATAAACACTATATGCATCACAGAATTGAACGACAAGACAATCAAGGTATATATACTTACATTCGAACTTCGTATAATATCCATACACGATATACGAATATCATTGAACAATCATGGAATAATATCTGACGACAAGTCGAACTTATTATCCTATGGACTCTTAATTCTTCGATGCAGTTATAAATGACATTTCTTTCCGACGTGGACATTTGAACACTTTTGCCTAAAAGAATTCATCAGGATCAAGACTACGGATGGATCATCATATCCTATACTAATTAATTAGTTAACTTAACTTCTTAATTGAATTATTATCAATAAAATGAAAGTGAGAAAAAAAAATTAAATGAAAAAAAAAAAAGAGAACGAAATACTAAAAAGAAGAAATTATGAAAAGAGAAAATAAATCTCACACAAGTATTAGATTAATAATTTTTTTTTTAATGTACCTATACAGTATTTAGTTAGTTAAGTTAGTTAGTTATTATTCACTAACACTTAACACACACAATTAAGTTAAAACTTATATTCGAATTTCTTTCTATTTCTTCTTACTTAGTTTGTCTTTTCTTCTCTCATAACATCGCGTGAAATTAGAATCTTAATAATTTAACTCTTAGTTTAATTAATTAATTTAATTTTAATTAGTCAAATTAATTCCTATATGACATACTAATACGACAGACCTTACTTTAATTTAATTTATCATTCACTATTAACATTGGACATTTATTTAGTTGATATAATAATATGTATAATATTGATATATAATGTGATTTATGCTAGATGACTATGACAAATAGTTAGTTGACACGACCGCAACAGTTCTACTCAGAACATCGTCGGCCATATGTCACAATTGTGTTAAATTTTTTTTGAAAAATTGTTAAGTCGGATAGATATTGAAAAAAAATCTATCGATTTTTTTTTCCCCGGTGTACAGGGAATTGTTACGGTATATGATATTAACGCCGTCTGCTAAAGGTTACCAGACGTGCAATTGTAAAAGGTTAAGGCATTTAATATATTGCGATAGAGGTTTCAATTTTGAACGCTTTAGACACGATCGATTATGACGTGTATAGAGTTGTTTAGGACACAGTCGGTAACTAAGAAACGCTACCCTTTTCACATTGACCGTCAAGCTGTTAAGACGCGTATGACTCTCCTTCCAATGTTGGGCATGGTATTGCCATACAGATATATTTTATGCAAGTACGGACATGGGTCAGTCCATTGCTATTACGAAGATTTGAAATGATTAAAGGTCAGTACGAAGTGAAAATTAAGGAAGGATGAATTACAGTCCATAGTATTTGATTTTGCCAGACTCATAGACTCACTGTCGGCCGTTGGAAACCCCAACCGCGCGTGCATACAGCTATGACAATCTGCATACAGTAATTTGATTATTGGACAAGGACTGATAGGATATCTACATATCTATGCCATATATTTTCAAGTTATAATATGTACCTTTGTGATCAACATGCATGAATCGTCTTGACGTGTAATCTGTATTAAATAATTGTGGACTCAATGGAACCGACTTGTCACATCAATCGTATTCCAAGGTTCAATTATTGTTATTCAGAATCTTCCACCCCTGCATTCGCGTAATCTTACATAGAAGGCACGATACACGATCACTCAAGAATATCAAGAAGATAAAACAATGGCCAGAATTTATAACTACTTTATTGACATTACATGGAACATTGTTCATGATTTCGTCTGCTTCACCTTGAAATTAAACAATATCCATTTCTTGTCTAGTGGTGCTTTGAGCATGTATTTTTGTTTAAATAAACAAAAAAGTGGTAAAGGATTCTGTGTACAACGCCCATTAAGTCATATTGGGAGTAATGGTGTTAGGCCCATATTTTCTTGACCATGCGCTGGCACACTAGGGGTGATGTGATCAAGACTTCACGCCGGCCCGCCTTAACCTTCACAGAGTTTTACTCTGGTACCCAATTCATGAGGCTGGGTTCGACTCCAGGGCCGTTTGCGGTCTAAAAAATCCCACCTCAACTGGGGAAATTGAACCATGGGTACCACCGACTAGGAAGCGCAGTGCACTTACCACTGTGCTACAGGGGCCTCCATTTTTTTTTAGTGGTCCATTGGTTAATTGTTTTTTATATTTTGATTTTGCATCATTATTGTTTGTGATTTGTCTATCTCCTCTTGCTATCATTTTAGTTGATACATGTATTTAAAATGTTGTAAAGCGTGATTGTCACCTCCTTGATGTAGAATAAGCATTAATTTTTGGTTTTACATAACATAAATTACTAATTTTTTTATCTTTCTTTGCTTATTCTGCTGTATTTCCTCCATTGTCTTCAGTTTATCCGTTGTTGTTCTTTCTTTCTGCTCCATTAAATGTAATACATCCATATTTCATCGATCTTGATATTATAAAAAAAACTTGCACATTTTTTCTAGTGCTGCTTACATGTTCATATTGCAAAAAGTGAGATATTGTTTATTTGATATATAATATTGTTACATATTGAATCATACCATTTTAAGATAAAAGATGGCTTCCCCCTGAACAATTTAATCCAGCTAGGAGAGAAACTTGGCATGCAGGGCAAAGCTCTTAAAGACTTAGCTTTATAACAAATGGACAAAGAGGAGAAGAAAAGATTGGAAGACTTGGCCAGAGAAGAGAGATTACAAGAGAGGGAGGAAAATGAAAACAAGAAGAAATTGAGGAGAGAAAAAGGCAACAAGAAATAGAAATTGCTGAGGAAAAAAAAAGCAAGAAGAATATGAGGAGAGGAAAAGACAACAAGAAATAGAAATTGCTGAAAAACGAAGACAAGAAGAATTTGAGGAAAAAAAAGGCAATATGAGTAAAGACGAGAGGCTAAAATTGGGTCAATTGGAGCATGAACGAAAATGGCTTTCAAATTCAGTGCGAAAAACTCAAATTAGAAAAAAAAAATAAACAAACTGATACTGCGAGTGATGTAGTGACTAAGAAGGACGATGATGCTTTCTTTCAATGTGCATTTACCTAAGTTTTTAATTCTAGCCATTGATGACATGTCTTTGTTTCTCAAATAGATTTTGAAAAACAGTTTGTCAGGAACACAAACTTGAAAAATCAACATGGCCTAGTAAAAAATAATGCAGTTATTGACAGGTGAAAGAACTTACGGTTTGTTTGCAAAAAAACCAATGGATGATACTACTAGAAATATGATATGATGCTGTTAGGGCACTGCTGTTAAAAAATACTAGCTTGACGAAAACGGTCATCGTCTAAGGTTCAAAACTCTTACACCTGATTTAAAACAAGGATTTTGCTAAGTACAAGGATCTCATCCATTAACCTTTGTTTTAACAGATAGATTGATTTTCAAAGATTTGAACAAAATTATGACAACCTTGTGGATCTGATGTTGAGGGATAAAGTTTTGGTCATCCGTAAGTTGCTGACTTTTTAGCCTATCTCCATGAACGCAAGCCTGAGTCATTGCATCTATGGAAATTCTAGGGCACCAATTTTATGAGAGCTCACCCCAGGAGAAACATCAGCAACTCAAATACCAAAGAGGCATTACCTGTTGCTTCAGCAAGTTCTATGCACTTCAATACTTTCCAGACAGAGATCACATAGTGTTGATAGAGTTTTTGTTTCAGAACAAGTATCGCAACAGAGGATCTTTCAGAGAGTCGATATAATTTTGGAAATAGAATCACCACCAGAAACAAAGAAATTTTCGCCTGGCTAAATTGGAATCTCATCACCAAAATACTTCTCTGGACCTTACAGTGGTTGGCAAGGGGCACATCACAGAGGCGACACAGACTTTATGGCAATATATGTGGTATTACTAAAACAGCAGAGGTTATCAGAACAACAACAATTCTTATCGTTCACGCAATACGGAACGTGCAAAACTCAGTTGTTAAAAGAGGCAGCATTACAGGTGGGGTGAATCAAATCAATAAAAACCACACCACATGCAAATGCATGTTGTGTGTATCTGTCTAATAAGTCAAATTGTACTGTTTGCAAATGCTATTTTTCAGCCAGAGGGGGGTAACCTAGACGTTGTTGTGTGGGCATCCACTACCGGTACTCGCATCTCATGATGACAGTCTTTGAAATTTCATAAGGGTTTTGTTAATAATAAAACTTGTTTCAGTGCTACGAGATACAGGCTGCACCAATGTAGGTTTACGGCAGTCTCTAGTTGATAAAACATTCTATATAGGTAAGGAAGTAAAAATGTGTCACATTTGGTGGTACAGTGTAATTTCTACCCCAAAGTAGAGGTATATATAATGATACAACATTCTTCAGTGAAAACATGCTCGAGGTGTTAGTTAAGAAATCCTATCACTGATTTGATTGTTGGAAATCAGTTCAGGATTGAAGGAATGCTCACATGAAGAAATCATTGACTATGAAGATCGTCAACAGTTAATATCTACAAATGCTTTTTACTACCCGAGCACAAGCTTGAAGCACAAACTCAGGTAGAAGAAATTAGGATAATGATAGATTGATTTAACAGGTCACACTGGTTTTACCAAAGATGCATTTGTTACCATGGCAGAGAAATGATGATTATATTGAAAAAACAATTTTTAGGCTTGCTAAATCTGATGATGTGGGCTTACAATGACAATGCTATTCATTGGCATACCATCAAAAATGACATTCTGATACGTTATTATTTCAGAGATGCATAATATCACTAAGAAAACAGATTATGGTTTCCAACAAATTTCAGACCATTTATATTACGACATGCTCATGATGTCAAATGTGCATGGACACATGGGTATTGCTAGAAACTAAACAACGAATATTGTCAAATTAGTTCTGGCCTGGTGTTTTACTAAAGATATTAAAACATTCTGTCAAACATGCAAGACATGCCAAGAGGTAGCGCATCTAAGGGTGCCAACCTTAATGCACCAATTCATGCATCTGATGTGTCTGTAAGCGTCCTTTCACAAAGATGGCGATTGATTTAATAGGACCATTATCAGTTACGTCAGCACGGGGCCATAAATAAGTTTCTATTACGTGCATCGACAAGTGCACAAGTTTGCCTTAGGCTATTTCTCTTAAGAAAATTTCAACTACAGATGTGGCTGATGCCCTTATGCTTGATTTTTTTTTAGCAGACTAGGTATGTGTTCCTGAGAATTTTTACTAATCAGATAGGGGGCCTCAGTTTTTTTTGTTGTCTGATGTAATGTCACAGGTAATGAAAGAATTTGAAATTGATAGATTGTTTATCACCCAACTGCGAACGGGAAAGAAGAGCGCCTAAAAAGACCTTAAATCAGCTTTTATTCAAGATCACTGCAAAATAAATCCACAAGATTGGGGCAGAGTACTACCAGCTGTCTTGTTTGCAAATCGTGAAATTCACAATGAACATACAGGTTTTTTTCACCCAATTGAACTAATTTTTTTTGGTGCTAAACCTCGTGGACCAATGTCCATTCTGAAGCAATTACTTGTAGGTAAACAGATATGACTGAGGAAGCTACAAACTTCAAATGAATATGTTAGTCAATTTTAACGTAAGAAACTGATTGACGCTTGTCAAAGTGCAATTACAGTCTTCTGAAAAGGCAAAAGAAAAGGTCTCGTTTGTTCATAAACCAAAACATAAAAATTTCGTCAATTATAGCCAGGTGACGAAGCATATGTACCTTTTCCTACCAAGGAAAATCGACTTTGATTTTTTGGAGTGGCCCATATAAAGTCATATGCAAAAATAACTGACATTGATTGTATCATGAATTGTGAAGGGGAAAGAAAATACTTTTAAATATCAACATACTTCAGAAATTCCCATTCATGACCTTGCAATCTTAGACCAGTCACATTCGAAGCTGTCCGACGAATCTATGGATCGTCGCTCTTCAACTTGTTATTATCCAAGAAGAACAGTCTGCCTTCCCTGATATCCCTTTACTTCTTCCTGCAATGCCACTCAAATCCACACAGAATCTTGGAAAGACATTGCTATTTCCCTCCAGGACTGTCATCCGATCAACACAATCAAATTTCTCATCTTTTACAATCTTATCAAGACGTACTAACTGACATTCCCCGGTCAGACTACTTTCATAATCTCATGACATCCAACTTCGAGAACCACCTTCCTATTCGTCCTCAAACTTTACCCTATATCTATCCATTTCCAATCTCAAGTAGATAAAGAAACAGATGACTTAGCTTAAAAATAGGAATTAATTCACCATCAGAAATCACTATATTCCCATTCCCAATGGTGAACATTAGAAAAAAGGACAAATCCATCAGAATTTGTATTGATTTTAGACGTTTACATAGCATAACTGTTAGTGATGCTGAACCTATGCCAGTCCTTGAAACTTTACTAGATAAGCTCTCCTGTGCTACTTATTTCAGTAAATTAGATCTCTCTAAAGGCTATTGGCAAGTTACCACTTACAAAAAGAATCCAAGCCCTGTTAACAAAATCTGCTTTTTTCCACACCTAAGTGGCCTATTTTCACACTGGAATTACATGTGTTTTGATCTGGTCAACGCTCCTGCGACTTTTTTGTGCTCACGAATGAGGAAGATTTTTTTTTTTTCTGAATCGAGAGAATATCATCACCTATGATCCGATGATATTTGTTTATTTCATAGTTCTCGGAATGAAGCATGTTGTCGGTCGTTCAGTGTTTACTACAAACACTTCGTTTGCACAACCTCATTGCCTAACTAATCCAAAATTCAGATTGGCTTTAAGGAGAAAAAAATCTCTTTTCCTAGGACATAAAGTTTTGGTCACGGCTTCTTAAAAACTGAGGATAACACTATTTCTAAAATCTTAAACCTTGATGTTTCCTAAAACAAAGAAACAGGTTAGAAGTCTTCTTGAACATATCAACTTTTTATAGGAAAGTTCATAGCCTGATTTTTTTCCTAAATATAACATCAGTTCTGTCCTCGTTACTAAAGAAGGGCTCACATCATAAAATTGTTTGGAGCCAGTCATGTCATGATGCTTTAAAACATGCATAAAAATCTTATTTTTGCTAATGCACCTATCTTAAAACCGCCTGATAATAGATTACCGTATCATAATCTTAGAACCGACGTCCTCTAGTTATGGGATTGGCGGCGCCTTGATGCAATATGTGAACAAGGTTCTTCACCTAGTCCTCTACATTAGTCGCAAGCTCACCAATACGGAATTGAAATACACCAACTGTAGAGCGAAAATTGCTCTCCATTATCTGGTGTGTTTTTCAAACTACCGCGCTATCTGATCGGCGCAACACTTCATCAATACAAAACTGACCAGCGGTGGCTTTGGCTTTCTTGCAACAAGCTAATTTCAGGAACCAACGTGCAGCACGGTATTCCATAGGTTTACAGCAATACGACTACGAAATACAGGCAATAAAGGGAGACACCAATGTGTTTGGCTGATACACTGATTCGATATAATTAAACAGTAAGTGGCACATCTATACCAGAAATTTAATTTATCCCAATGGCAAGAAAAACTCACTGATATAAAATTATTAATGGGATGAATCTCAATGACTATCTGCTAAATAAAACAGAAGTATTTTCCTCGTACCTTATGATCAAGTGACAACATACCATGTATTTTGAAAAACTACAACACCACGCACAGTGTACATGTATACCTTTATAACAATTACAGATTGGCAAATTCAAAACGCATTATTGACCACACGCTTGCGCACTTACGATCATTGGAATGTTTTTTCCTTAAAGTGTATTTCGTTGCAACTTCAAAGGAATTAACTTATCACGTACTTATCTGATTAAAGGGGAACAATTCAAACAATCGGCTTACTTATGTTTTCATGGGTCTACAACAGCTTAGAATAAACTCAATTAATGGTTGAATAACTGATCTTCAATATTCAAGGGGACAAAAATGTTGATAATTATTATCTTTTATCGCGCTATATTGAAAAGCATTATTCGCGAATTTTTATGGACAATCTAATATCATTCTTACACAGCGGTGTATTATCCACAGTTGATGAACTGCCAAATCATGTATTGCATACAAGCACAGGTTATTGAACACAATTCTATGGGACATTTCTAGCTTAACACTGTGCATGGCACTATTGACTTTAGTTTCACTTTAATGTGACATAATTATTTAAGATTATTACTTGCATTACATATACTCACCAATACCATTTCAGTACATGCTTTCTACATTACACAATGATATTTTCATCATGATTGACATTTCTTTAACTCATCATCAGACTACACTCATCTCAGTAAATTAATTACATGACTTTGATTACATGGTCTTTGATTCATATAATTCACTCTAACAATACGTTATTTTGTAGCCTATTGTTTATTTTCATAATAACTTGTTTTCTGCATATTACTATTTATGCATATGAATTGACAATGTTGACACGACTTGCCCAGTACGTGTATAGATTGACGGTTACTGAATGTGAGCGTGGGTCATTTGTATTATCATGTATTAGATAGGCATGGGTGCTGTATGATAGCATCCCCACATCTGTGTTAAATTGTTTGCACTTAAGTTTGACAAAGGTGCTGGATTTCATACCAGTGACCTTATGGTGTTAAATTGTCTACCCAGGGGCAGACAACGGAGCCATACAAATATGCCAAAAACCTCACATATTGTGTTAAACTGCCTGCTACTCATGGCGATTCACTTTACCTATAGGTGTTCTTTTTGCACCTTCCTGATTGTGAAAAATTTCATTTTGCACACCACAACGGGTTTGCTTGTGGAGAGCGTTATTATGCTCTAACAAATTCATATTATACGGAAGTACGCCGCAATAGGATATGACGTAGGCTAATGTATGCATGCAGAAGATAAGAGTTGAGCAGAAGTGTAAATCGTCTGCTAGGACTTCTCAATGTGTGTTCGTGTAGAAGGTGGACATGTCTTAATGAAGCTCCAGTATTTTATGTGTGTCAGCATGATTTATTCCCAATTCTTCTTGGAGGTGGCATTGTGCTTGTATGCCCGAGAGATGTTTTATTGACAGTGAAGTATTCAGATGTATCATTTCAATAAATGTCGGCATGTCGTGCTAAATCGACAATGTCGCGGACTTTGACGACTAGACTGGTCATATTATCAAAGTATAACGTTCATTATGCCTAGTGTAAAGGCCAATATATAAAGCTATGTCATTGATCATTGATTATCATATTCAATATATAGATGGAGCTCAGTGATGTCATTAAAAGTTGTAATCTAGCGTCTACATAAGAGTGGAGCGTTTATTTAAAGTTATCTTTTTTTTTTTTTTTTTCGTACGCCCGTTAATACTCGAGGCGAAATCTCAGGTTATTATTAATGTCTAACCTGACATTGATTTTACGTGAGTATCCTTTTTTTCTTGTACAGAGACAGGTGTCCCTCGCCATTCAGGCCGATACTTGCCAGTTATCTTTACTGTTGTCGTTGTGCCTTAGACTTACTTGGTCAAAAATCTACAACAGGAGAATACATATGAACAACATGATAAAACGCATCATGTAGGGATGTAGCAATTTTGCTATCATTTTTGTTTTTATTCTCATAATCTTTGTCCTTTCATTGCGTATTTTCAGACCCTATTGTTGTAACCTCCACATGATCATTTTCATTATGTCTTGCATCTGATTACTGTTTTACGACAGAAGAACCAAATCATTGGTCACATCCAGATGGTCAAGCTGTTTTGTCAGAGCTGATTGAGTGAGAACTTGTGACAAGAGACATCACTTCGCACTCCAATTATTATTTCTAACGGCCCTTTAAGTTGTCCTTTATGAAGAATCTTGTATTTCATGTCTTCATATGTTTTCTTTATTAAGTTAATGATTTTCAGAGGGACTCCATGATGGTTCGTCAGTTTCTAAAGTGGTTCCCTGTGAAAACTGTCGTACAACTTTTCATAGTCCACAAATCCAATGTAAGGTGGTGAGATCAGTTCCAAAATTTGTTCGACTATTCTTTATTTGACTTTTCACATTTGACCTGAAACTTCTTTTCATCTGATTGGGCGCGTATGGGTTTTATGTAGCTAGTCTATTTACAAATACATCGAATTGTTTCACGCATTTATTCTATTATAATATTGATGAGCAGTTTTCCATTATTGTCCTTGATGAAACTATTTGACTGTGAGGTTTTTACGTAGTTTTTTTTTTTTTTTTATCCATGATATTTTAAAGCTGGTGATAATTTTTTCTTTCACAGATTCATCTTTCCCAATAGTTGGTGTTTACATTGGGTGTTCATCTTTATTTTCACTGCAGCAATTTTAAATGCTTCTACTATTTGTCCGAGTCCCATTGCTTCCCATTCTATATCGAGAAAGAACATTCATAGGCAATAGACGAAAGTGTGAATGTCATCACGTGCATTAACGCCACGTGATGTTCTGGGGGGTCTCTGGGAAGGCATAAAGAATAGGACTACATCTCCGTTAGTCTTCGTCGTAAAAGGCAACTAATAAGATGTTCAGCAATAGGCTGACATGACATCACGTAAAACTAATTGCTAGAGGAACAACTGCTGCAAGAGCACATGAATACATGGATGCAGGCTTCCTGCATTGGGACCTGTTGCAGCAGGGGTTTCATGCTCCATAAGGAGACAAGAAGAAATACACAAATAGGCAGGACTCTACTCACCATATCTACCAACGGCACATACAGAAATAGGCAGGACTATACTCACCATATCTACCAACGGCACATACAGAAATAGGCAGGACTCTACTCACCATATCTACCAACGGCACGTACAGAAATAGGCAGGACTCTACTCACCATATCTACCAACGGCACGTACAGAAATAGGCAGGACTCTACTCACCATATCTACCAACGGCACATACAGAAATAGGCAGGACTCTACTCACCATATCTACCAACGGCACATACAGAAATAGGCAGGACTCTACTCACCATATCTACCAACGGCACATACAGAAATAGGCAGGACTCTACTCACCATATCTACCAACGGCACATACAGAACTAGGCAGGACTCTACTCACCATATCTACCAACGGCACGTACAGAAATAGGCAGGACTCTACTCACCATATGTGACCGTGCTGGTGTTGGTCCCTGTACAATCCTAACTATAACTAGGTGGCTGAGGCAGGCCTAGTTATCTATTATTTTCTTTGTTTCTTTCCTCCAAGTGAGATTGTTTCTCTTACTGGCCCCCTTGTTCCGCCAGAGATGATAGTTCTTGGATGAGAATAGGTTCGTCTTTTGTTCAACCCAGACCACGTTCTTCCCTCCTTGGTGTTGTCTAGCGACTGATGCGTATAGGGTGTTCTATTATTCCTATCTTTCCTATTACTCAATTCTAATATCTCTCCATTCCTTAATCTCTTCACACATCAAAGCAACCGGAGTGATGTGATTCAGTTTCAAAAAATACAACTTTTATTTACATAAGATAATGCATGATCATCAAACTTAATTCATCAGATACAGTTCTAAATTTCAATGTCCTCAAGTCTTCCGCTTGATTTAATCACATATCTCAAAGCATAGTTATATATAGTTTCTCCTGTAGCCTCTTGCATATTTCATTATACCCCTGGCCTACCAAATTCCTTCTCAAGTTCTATTATTTTTCTCTTCTATTTTCTACAACAGTTCTTCTAAATCCTTGGAGTCATGTTCTCACCCAATCTCAACCTAGTTAGGTTTAACTCCTTTAAATGCAGCATATAAAATTCAATAGCTACACCTGAAATAATCAAACAATGTCCAATACCAAAATGGCTTCCACCATACTTACTCTAGTATGAGAGAGCGCATGAGATGTTTCGTGAATGTCAGACTCACTCGTAGTGGCGTCTCCATACTTACTCTTATATGAGAGCGCTTAATATGTTTCATAAATGTCAGTGCTGTGATCCCTTAGTTCGATACAATTTTCGTTTAATGGCAATGCCTCATCTTCTTGGTATGACAGCCCATCCTGTCTATCTGATAATAAAAGTTATTTACTTTTAAGCTTCAATATTATCTTCTTTAGCTCGCTCCCTTAAATGCGAGCGTCGTAGCCTGCGACAAATTTTTTACTGAAAGTCAAGAAAATAGTTCAAAATTTCCGCTTACCCTTTTAAACGAAGTCCAGCACCTATCACTGTCCTATTAACACCACTTATGAGCTAATCCTACGGTTGATAACACAAATTATTAATCAATTCTAAATATTCTCCTGAATTCCTATTTCTATCTTTCTATAGCTAGCTATTTCTGTAGCCCTTCTGCAAACCGCAGGTTTCACATTTCGTGATAGCTCAGCAATACTTGACTTGCTCCGTCAACTTCTCTGGTAGGACTGATCTCTAATCGTCCTTCAATTTCCTATCTGATGGTCCAAAGTTGTTTTTTAGTTAATACGATTGGTCCGTTGTTCAGTTCACTCACCTATCGGCACGCTTAATTCTAAGCTGTTAGCTCCGTGAACTGTGCTACATAACTGTTTACCTCTAGTCACTATTTTCACGTGCGTTTTACTCTGCTCTGTGTTCTCTTAACTCACTAAACCTGTAAAGGGCGCTAATAACATTGTTATTCCCCTTTGTACTTTTTAACTTAGTTTCATTAATCCTTCTATATCTTTATTAAAACTGGTCTAATATGCAAATTTGGTAAACTCTAATGATATATACTTAAATTACTTTAAGGTCTAAAAAGGTTCCCTCCCTTACAAAAAACACTACATTTACACTCCCCTATCTCCCATGCCAAGAACAAACAAGTTATCACCCAGATTATTCTGATTTTCTAACCCATTTTTATACACTCTTTCATTTTGTTAACCCCAAATAACTGTTCGACTGACTTAAACTTACAGTGTATTTTACACTGTACAACCAAACGGTGACATATATCTACCGACGGCACGTACAGAAATAGGCAGGACTCTACTCACCATATCTACCAACGGCACGTACAGAAATAGACAGGACTCTACTCACCATATCTACCAACGGCACGTACAGAAATAGGCAGGACTCTACTCACCATATCTACCAACGGCACGTACAGAAATAGGCAGGACTCTACTCACCATATCTACCAACGCACGTACAGAAATAGGCAGCACTCTCCTCACCATATCTACCAGCGGCACATACAGAAATAGGCAGAACTCTACTCACCATATCTACCAACGGCACATACAGAAATAGGCAGGACTCTACTCACCATATCTACCAACGGCACATACACAAATAGGCAGGACTCTACTCACCATATCTACCAATGGCACGTACAGAAATAGGCAGGACTCTACTCACCATATTTACCAACGTCACATACAGAGATAGGCAGGACTCTACTCACCATATTTACCAACGGCACATACAGAAATAGACATACTCTACTCACCATAATCTACCAACGGCACATACAAAAATAGGCAGGACCCTACTCACCATATCTACCAACGGCACATACAGAAATAGGCAGGACTCTACTCACCATATCTACCAACGGCACGTACAGAAATAGGCAGGACTCTACTCACCATATTTACCAACGTCACATACAGAAATAGGCAAGGACTCTCCTCACCATATTTACCAACGGCACATACAAAAATAGACAGTACTCTACTCACCATATCTACCAACGGCACGTACAGAAATAGGCAGGACTCTACTCACCCATATTTTACTAACGGCACATACACAAATAGGCAGGACTCTACTCACCATATTTACCAACGGCACATACAGAAATAGACAGGACTCTACTCACCATATCTACCAACGGCACATACAGAAATAGGCAGGACTCTACTCACCATATTTACCAACGGCACATACAGAAATAGACAGGACTCTACTCACCATATCTACCAACGGCACATACAGAAATAGGCAGGACTCTACTCACCATATCTACCAACGGCACATACACAAATAGGCAGGACTCTACTCACCATATCTACCAACGGCACATACAGAAATAGGCAGGACTCTACTCACCATATCTACCAACGGCACATACACAAATAGGCAGGACTCTACTCACCATATTTACTGTGATGGGGCCATAAAAGACACCCAAGCTTCCCCCTTCAAACAGGGCATATTTATCGCCCATATATTTTCGATGTGCGCACAGCATGCTGGGATGTGAAAAGTCTTCATGAAAATATATTACTTAGGCCATAATAACTCCTAAAAATAGTTGTGGTGTAGAGTTTTGTGTGTTATATTTGATAGTTTATGGGCCATACTTGTGTGTTTTAGTGCCTAATAGAGCAATAAAGGCGAGTGTTATTTGCGTGGCGCAATTACTACGCCCTGCGCAGTAAGTCGAGTGATTAGCCTATTGCCTATATAAAGAATGCGATGGCCAGCAGCGGCCCTTTCCAGTATCAGTCCAGACAAGAGAAAAAACGAGACGAGGCGCCCTGTGTGGGTAGCAAATGGACAAAGAAACCAGAGCACGTGAGCTATAATTGTTAGCGTATTTTGTAGAAATTAGCATTAGTTTTTTTTTTCTATAATTCTGAAATTACATTGAGTGTGGCTGTTTTAATGTTTAATGAAATAAATAAATAGATAGATAGATAGATGTGAAAGTTTAAGAGCGATTATTTCAGTCATCAGACTGGGCAAGAAAGGCAAACTATTTCACACATGAAACCAAGCAGAGAAGCGATTTATTACTTGAATTTAGATGATATTAACTGTTATCAAGATGGCGGCCACGTGGTGATGACTTTAGTTCTAGTTGTTAAGTCAGGAGTAATTATATTTTATTCTTTAATGTAAAAGTAATTGAGAGTATTTCACGATTATATGATTATTCTACTGTATATCTTTAGTGGGTTACTTTGAGTGAGGGGAGAATATATATTTAGATTTCTGGAGAGCGCGAGCCACTACTTGGTGCGTAAGGCACGTTGAGACAGGTGTTTCTCTGTTTGCTCCCGGTGGAGCATGGAAACACCAATGCGGCTGGTGACCATCACAGGCCGACAAGAAGCATTTTTATGCTATTGCAGTGGTTGTTTCGGTAACGATGTGTTTCATGTGATGAGATTCCCAGTCTCATCAGTGGTCATGTGTACGACACGCTTGGTTTGCCACGGGGGGCGCACCAGTGATGGGATGACATACGACATGCTTGCAGAGCGGTAGAACGAAATGTGCGAAATGGATCAAGACGTGGTGCGAGGTGGTGGTTTATTCTCAATTA
This sequence comes from Oreohelix idahoensis, assembly GCA_024509875.1. Taxonomy (NCBI): domain Eukaryota; kingdom Metazoa; phylum Mollusca; class Gastropoda; order Stylommatophora; family Oreohelicidae; genus Oreohelix; species Oreohelix idahoensis. Next base: position 49,881 of record JAMPIV010003929.1, on the reverse strand, counting down.
TTGAGAGTATTGTTGTACACATAGTTGAATGTGTTATTTTATGTCCAATGTGGTGGAACTTATTTAATTATGGTGGATTATTGAGTATGAAATGGTATTTGTAAGAGCACGTGGGCTCACTTGGAGATACATATTCTCTTCTCCGCTCCTGAGGGAGCATGGGACCACCAGTGGGTTTCTTGTCTGGTGCAGAACTAGTATTCATATGCTCCTGGCAGTAAGTGGGGGGGGGTTTTGGGTGAGCAATCTGTGGTTACAAGGTGATATTGCCAGCCTCATGCAGGCAACACCTTACTAGTCGCATTGGACGACATGCATAAGTGTGTGTGTTATGTGTTTGAGTGTGTGCTCTTGCAGTAGTGGTGTGCGGTAATCAACCGATGTACACGGTGGAGATTGCCAGCCTCATGCACAACACCTTACTAGTCGCATTGGACGACACGCATGAGTTGTGTGCGTGTTGTGGATAGTTGAGGGTGTTGTTGTCAGGTTGGGGTGGAAGGACTGTTTTGGCAGGTGAGAGTATCATATTTAACTATGCTTTTTTGACTTGCCCGTGCTTTGTTTGCGTTTCAGGATAGTAGCAACTGAGTGGGGTGGCTGGGGTTTTGTTTTTGTTTTGTTATAAAATTTGTTTGCTTATTTATTAATGTTTTGCTTCAGTGTGCTCTTAGTCACTGAATGGTTGTAAAAAGATAAATACAGCCCCAGCCTTAATAATCAGAGTTTATTGTTGATTATAGGGTCGGCGGTTGGCGAGTGTGCAAGAGAGTGATCAAATATCACAACAATCATCATCATCATCTTCACGCCCGCACCCTATCACACAACCCAACGGCACAAACAGAAATAGGCAGGACTGTACTCAACCACATATCTAAAAACCAACGGCACAATACAGAAAAGATAGTCCACCAAGCCATAGCGAAGGTGATCCATTTTGGAGGCGTTCATGGACATACTCCCCAAGACAACAACCCAGAGCCAGGCCCAGGTAGCATACACAGGCAGATAGGAAGTTTGAAAAACAGAGCTTTTCCTCATGGGACATACCGGAATGTAGAAGTATGGCATATCAGCTGAGAAGAATAAGAAATGAAGTAGATGGCTATATCCGCGAGAGAAGATAAGAAGAGAAGTAAACTGTATGAAATAATATCAACTAAGAGAATATAAGAAATGAAAGTAATGGCGATATCAGCTGAGAACAAATGGAATGAAGATGGCAATACGAACTGTTTGTTTTTTAAGGAATAAAGCATGGACAATATCAGCTTAAGACGATAGGCATGAAATATGGCTTGAGAATATAGCTGAGTAGTTAAGGAATGAAGTAAAGCTAATATCAGCTGAGAAGATAAGGTATGAAGTATAGTTTTAAAATCAGCTGAGAAGATAAGGAATAAGAGCATGGGGTGGGGGGTGTGGGGGTGGTGCATGTTGTTCAGCTGAGAAGACAATCAATTAAGATTGAGCAAGATTAACTGAGAAGATAGGGCAATGGAAATATGGCTGTATCATCTGAGAAGATACGGGTAATGAAATAAACGGGCATAAAGTATCAGCTCATAAGAGATAAAGAATGAAGTATGGCAAGAGTCAGCTCAGGCGGATTCAGATATGAAGTAAAAAAGCTTAGTCAGCTCAGGAAAGATACATAATAAAGTAATGGCTGTCAGCTCAGAAGATGAGGAATATAGTATAGATATAGTTGTTTTGATTAATCTATTCTCTCTTGTATGGGGTGTGGAGGGGCTGGACACTCACTCTAACTGCAGATACGGAGCGAAGGATTCAGGCTTTCGAGCATAAATGTTATAGAAGAATTTTGCGCATTTGCTATAAAGAGCACAAAACAAATGTCTATGTTAGAGAGAAGATAAACACCTATGCAGGCCACCAAGAACCACTTTGGTCAATAGTGAAACGTCGAAAGCTTGCCTGGTTTGGGCATGTAACTCGTCATGACTCCCTTTCGAAAACGATCCTTCAGGGAACAGTCGAAGGTAAACGGAGAAGAGGAAGGCAGAGAAAATCCTGGGCTGATAACATCAAAGAATGGGCAGGACACAAGCGTTTTTTTATTCCACACTTGTTGTAAACGCAAGATTGCATGAGGATAGAGAGCATATGGGGACCCTGTCTTGCTGATGCTCTCCACCATGGCACCAACCTACGACCCATGAACGGTATTACGGGCTGAGATGATGAATGATATCAGCTCAAAAGGAATGAAGTATGGCTAAGTCAGCATCATAAGATAAGGAATGTAAGAAAGGCATCCATCAGCTGTGAATAGAAGGAATGAAATATGGGCAACATAAGCTATGAGAAGATAAGGAATGAAGTAACTGGTTTAATCAGCTGAGAAGTAAGAGCGAAGTAATGGCTATAAATAGCTTGAGAAGTAAGAGCGAAGTATGTGGTCTATATTAGCTGAGGAAGTAAGAGCGAAGTATGGCATATAGCTGAGAAGGTAAGGAATGAAATATGACATCAGCTCCATGCTTAATTAAAAGGTTCACCACAACAAGCACGACGGAATAAAAGAAAATCTAACCGAGTTCATGGGAAGCTCGCTCACACACCACAGCAATCCGGGACACACGCTGATGCCAAGAGCGACATCTTTTCGCTAAAAAAAACGCTGCCCCCCTATAAAGACAAGCCCATCCACAAAAATTGTGGATTATCGTCACCGTCCTCCTATCATCATCACCATGCCAGCTAGAGTTGTCGATCAACCGTGGTCCAAGCCAGGAGAACAATGAGAGTGACCATTGGTTTCTTTTCTTCTTCTTCCTTGACCTTAACCTAAGGTGTGGGTCAGGACGTGTCATCTATTGCATTAGTATCTGGCTCCTATCCTCAACAATTATTGAAAATGTTTCTATTCAGTTTCTGTTCCAAATAATAAAAACAATGGATAAAGCTTGTGAAACTGACTTGGGAAAAAAACTCATGTAAAGGTTTTGTTAACAGTGCTGCCATTTAAGTGTGATAACCGATAACAAACCTAAAGATTATACAAAGGATAACTAATAATAATTTAATTATTTTTAATATTCAATAAAAAAATATTTGACACGTGCCTTTTCATCTACCCCTGTTATGAAACAAGCAAAAAACAATTAGTCCCATCACATATACTTGCCGCAGGGGTAGTGAAGTGTTTAGAGAGACTATTCACATAAATTTTTAATTCGGTAACTAGTCAAGATCATGATGGTCAGATACCCATTTACAGCAATATAGACTGGAGCGTGACGCTGGTACCATTACCGCGAGAGGCCAGAGCCCTAATCAGTTTGCCAAGGAAGGGCGTAGGACTTTCATTTTTCCATGCAAAATGTTCCTGTCTTGCGCCAACTGTAACACTTATTTCCATGTCTTGTTTTATATATGTCTCCATTTCTCGTCTCTACATGTTTCAGATTTTTTCACTGTTTTTTTTTTTTACCCTGTGAATCCAAAGCAGGTGTTTCCTTGTGATGATGTTGACTGGTTTCCTAAATAAAATATGCATAAGACTAACAAAGTGGTTCTTTACCTCTTGTTCCACTGTTAGTTTTTATCGTGTTCTTTCTTTCAGTCCCGACTAACCATGTTATGCATTATATTCTTGAAAAGAACCGATTCATGAACGTCTGCAACTCCTTGTTTGCCGTTTTAACTGGTCTCCAAGTTCCCAACAAAAGAACTTCCTTGACATTTGTTTCTGCAGGGTTTTATATGTGTGTGTTAGATGTAAAATCTGTCGATTTCCAAATATTTTCCCAACATAACAAACGTCCCTCCAATAGCTGAACATACAGTATATTACTACTCAGGTGTATATAATATATTCATGTGTGATGGACATTTTGCCCTCACACCTGGTATTCTTATTCTGTCCTATGTCTGGCTTTGAAAATAAAATTCAACTTTTTAGGTTATGTGCACGAACACACCCCCCAATCCATTTATGGACCCCCAAATGGTTTATTATTTATTTGTTTTGATGAGCTTTAATGCACTTTAACAAAAATACGCTAAGTATAATTTAGAACGTATTATTGCTAAATTGCTTATTGGGTGGGAAGGGAGCTTCCAAGATTTAAGATTGAACCCCCGAATAGGCGCCTCCAAAAAACAATGGTCCACCTAAAAAGAATTCCTAAATACGCCACTGGCACGTGGAGTTGAAACATCTGACAGAAGAATGTTATTACGATATCAGACCTTTCTGAACGAGAAACCTAAACTAGTACCTTTCTTTTAGACAAAATAGTCTTCATGATTCTCTCTATACAGAAGAACACGTAAATTGTGCTGATAGAGACAGTGGCTTTCCATACATATTCATCCAGCACCTCGAAGGCAATGACATCAAATGCCTAGAAGATAAAATATGCACGTAGAAAATGTTAAAAATTTCTTAAATGTACAGTTAATCCATTGGAATTGTGTTAAAATTAAAAAAAACTACAGTAACAGTTATATTATTAAAAGTATGGTTATAAGTACCGTATACTAAGATTACACTGACAAACAACATTTTTCTTTCTTATATAAGAATAAGTGTTCTTAGGTCAGTTTCTTGCGCTGATTTCAAATCTGAAATCCGTTTATCTCTATCACGTCGGGTTCTTAAGATATTTGTGAATAAATATATTTTTGGGAAACCGTTATTTGCTCCGTTTCATTTTTACTATATAACTTATTAAAAATTAATAAAAAAGCAACATAATTCTACTTTTTATACTGCTAAAAGATGCATGACATATGTTACGCGATTTTTCAAATAGTTACTGTATTTTGAAATAATTCTGAGCAAAATATGGCTTCTAGAAGTTGTAGAAATTCGGCTGATCTGTTCTGTTACGTGTGCGGATATTTTACCGATCGTGTTGACCAGAAAAACTTTATACCATTACTAAAGAAAGCATATGAACTTTATCTCGATTTGAAAGTTGATGATGCAAATAAATCTTGGAAGCCAAATGCAGTTTGTTCGATACATTGGCAGGTTGGTTACGAAAATCGCCGAAGCATAAGTCGATGCCTTTTGGAGTGCCAGTAATATGGCGTGAACATACAAATCACACTACTGATTGTTACTTCTGCTTGACAAATATCCATGGTTTCACTTTTAAAACTAGAAAGTCTGTGGTTTATATCCAAATATTGAATCGGTTTCGAAACCAGTGCCTCATGATCCAATCACGTGTCCGATCCCAGTTCCACCAGAACAATATCCGTTGGACGTGAATGAACCATCAGAAAGTGATAGTTTTACCTGTTTTAGAAACTAATTCTGACTCAGATTACATACCGGTGAATGATGATGTTTACTTTAATTAACCGTTCAGAACTTTCAGATCTAATACGTGATCTCGCTGTTACCAAAGGACAAGCGGAATTACTCGGTTCGCGACTCAAAGAATGGAATCTTTTAGCGCCCAATACTCCGATATCTAAATTTCGTCATAGACACAGAGAACTTGTTCAATACTTTGAGATGGATGATGACATTTGCTATTGCAAAGATGTAAACGGTCATGAGCACATAGTCAACGAATGGCGATTTTTCATCGATTCTTCCAAGACTAGTCTAAAAGCCGTGTTATTGCATAACAGAATTTTTTTTTTTCATCAATTCCAGTCGCCTACTCTGTTCATATGAAAGAAACTTATGACAATATGGCTATACGTTTGGAAAAAAATAAAGTACAATGACTACCAATGGCGGATTTGTGGAGACCTAAAGGTCATTGCAATTCTCACGGGCATGCAGACTGGGTATACTAAATTTTGTTGCTTCCGATGTGAATGGGACAGCCGCAACAGACAGGAACATTATGCAAGAAAGGTGTGGCCTATCCGGGATCGTATGCAGCTCGGGCATAAAAATGTAATACGCGAGCCATTAATATAACAAAGAAAGCTTCATTTTACCACTGTTACATATAAAGTTGGGGCTCATGAAGAATTTTATAAAAGCGTTAGATAAAACGAGCAAAGCTTTCACTTATCTTCGAGAAAAGTTTCCGCAAGTTAGCGATGCAAAGATAAAGGAAGGTATCTTTGTAGGACCTCAGATTAGGAAAGTTATTGCAGACAAACAATTCGAGAACTTGTTACATGGTAGTGAACTTCGCGCATGGATGGCATTCAAATCGATCGTCAATAACTTTCTGGAAAATCACAAATCTGTCGACTATGTTGCATATTGTTAAGCAGTGCATAGATGCATACAGAATTATGGGCTGTAACATGTCCCTCAAAATCCATTTGCTCGATTCGCATCTTGACTTTTTCCCTGACAACCTTGGCGAAGTCAGCGATGAACATGGAGAACGATTCCATCAAGATATTGCCATAAAGAGTCACGTTATCAAGGACGGTGGAGTGTGACCATGCTTGCCGATTATTGTTGGATGCTTCATCGCGATGTACCACATGCCATTCACCGACGAAAGTCGACTGCAAAGAAATTCAAGCCTACATAACTGTTATACTTCTTGTACGAATGATGTTGTAATACTGTATGCGTTGTTAAAAAAACTTCAATTGCGTATTTCTAGAGATCCCGACCTGATAGAGAAAAAACGGTTTGCAGATTTAAAAACAGCGCATTAAAATTGACCAGAAAAATATAGAAATGTTAGAGAAAGAAAAAAAAAGTTTTTTTTTGTTAGTCAGTGTTATCAAACACAAGATTATAAGTAGACGTTCGTTCGTTTGTTCGTTCTTTTGTTCGAAGCCCAGGGATTTGAGTTTTCACTCTTCACTCGTGTGGAATTTGGGATAGGTTTTTGGTCTTTCTTGTAACCCCAGAGAACGTCCCAAACTCAGCGAGCTCAACGTTGCTTGAGGTCACACCAGACCTACTAATGGGCAGGTGATGCAATGTCACGAGTTGGATGATCCTCTACCCTAGAGGGGGGTCATTATAAACTAAAGTAAGATTTTCAGAAGCAAGAAAAGATTCTACTGCAACAATGTAGTCAAGATGTTATAACTGTTGTACAGGAAATTATAACACTGTAAGATTATTGTAAGTGTGGTTGTTATCAGGATTTTGAAGTTGGTGAAGTTTTCTACTCTGATTCTCGATTCCAGAAATTTTAATAGTCCGATTCCGGCTCTACCAAAAAGAATTGGCTACACCACTAAAACTCGAAATGTCCTCTCATAGAAATGTCCCAGTCCAGTATCTGAACACCCCTCAAATATTACAATTATTATTTCCTAGAATTCTTAAAAATTTGTTATTTATATTTTATCAGTTTTCTATGTTTATTTTTAGTTCGTTAATAATCACATTTAATATAGTTTTATAATACATACACTTCAACATACACGGATAGTATACTTCTTGTTCAATAATTGACGTGATATTCAAGTCACAACAGATGCGACAAATGCCGAAGAGTATGAATGCTAATTGTACTCGTAACACGCTGGTGTGTACATAGACGACGATTGCACCCTCTCATCACACGCTCCATTCACTGCCTAGTTCCACGTCTGATGCCAAACACACCAACAGTCTCAGCCTTGTTCCATGTCATCCATTTGCAGAGTTGTCATAGTCTAGCAGGACGATCATTGAATTGCCCTTAGTATCCTATCTCTCATGTTGCCTAAGCCATAGTCAAGCAGTTGGGTTGGCCATGTCTAGTGGGGGGGGGGGGGTGTCCCCAATATGGGTGGCTCCGTCGAGGCCAGTCTGTCAGCTCTCTCATGTGCCGTACGCACCCCTTGCAAAGACCAGGACAGTAGATCCACACATAACATAGTTCTTGATACTTGAGTGGATTCTATTGATGTTTTCCCATTCCTGCCGCAGCCATCCCGTTCTGAACTTTTTCGAAGCACGGATTGAGAGTGACAATAAAACTGCCCTGGTTGAGTGAAGTTTCAGACAGCCACCTCAGGTGCTGCAGTAGCTGCCTCTACCTCTATTCCCTCAATGCTGGAGGTTTCTTGTCATGTTAGGCTCCACTCTGTGGGCAGTTCATCAACGATCCTGACCCTTATTAATCTCGCACAGAAGTCCTATCCTGATTTCATCACCACAACACTATGCCCATACAGTAATACACAAAGGTGTAAGTCACCAACACTGCTTGTTCCCATTCGCCCCAAGAATCCTGCAACTCTCTGCGCCAAAGCTCTAATTATGCACCCTCGGGTAAGTTTTTAACCAAGTTCTCCACCTGACTTACTTTCACTCCCCTTCCCCTTTGGATACATTTTCAAACCGCTGGTCAACCTCCGATTAAAACAAACTGTAAGAAGACCTTAAGTGAAGTTAATAACTCTCTAAAAGCCAGTTAAATGTTATCTAATTATTTAACTGAAGTAAGAATACTAGTGTGATGTTTTAATAATGACTGCAGGAAAGTAAAATCTGTCAATTATATGTTATTCCTGCAGTAAAAGTTTATCCCAAGTAAGGCTGGTTACTGTTATGTAATTGTATAAGTTCAATGACACATGAATGTAAGGATATAATGGTGGCATAAAGTTTACTGGCGTGAAATTATAAAGTACCATAATGTTAATTGAAGTAAGGTTATATAGCGAAATGTTACTGGTGTAATGTTATCTTTGCTAGATATACTGATGTAAGAATTATCGTACATGAGGTTACTGAATGTAAGGTTATGATAATAATGTTACTATGTAAGGTAATCGTACAAATGTTAACACGACGTAATGTATCGTAAAGTTATGTCAGTAAGTTAACGTAAGTGTATTATGACTGCAGTTAGTAAAAACTCCTTTTTTTTTTAAATATCCATTTCGATGTTCTTCTATTTTTGTATATCATCATTGCTACGAAATCAGATATTAAAGTAAGGTGTCCAGTTTGTCAGAAAAAGATACTGCCGCTACCCGAACCACTACCTCAACCATTCTAAAAAGAGTGTTTCTCGTCAAAAAACAGTCTTCATAGTTTCATTACTTTTTTGTATTTTCCTTCTTGGAAAAATACCGAAAAGTAATGAAACATGAAGAATGTTTTTGACGAGAACAACTCTTTAAAAGGTTGAGGTAGGGTTCGGGTTTTTTTTTAGCCCGGCAGTAATCTTTTATGACAAACTGACACCTACTTTAATATCTGATACGTAGCAATGATGATATACAAAATAGAAGAACATCGAAATGGATTTTTAAAAAAAACAAGGAGTTTTTACTTACTGCAGTCATAATATCACTTACGTTAACTTTACTGACATAACTTTACGATAACATTACGTCAGTAACATTAGGTACGATAACCTTACATTAGTAACATTATTATCATAACCTTACATCAGTAACATCATGTACGATAATCTTACATCAGTATCATCTAGCAATATAACCTTACACCAGTAACATTTTGCAATATAACCTTACTTCAATAACATTATGTACTATAATTTCACGCCAGTAACATTATGCCCTATAACCTTACATCAGTGACATGCACTATACCCTTACACCAGTAACAGCCTTACTTGGGATAACTTTATTGCAGGAATAACAAAACTTGCGATTACTTTCCTGCAGTCATAACAACACACACAGTAATCTTACTTCAGTTAAATAATTGATAACTATAACTGCATTAGAGTTATAACTTCACTTAAGGTCATCTTACAGTTGTTTTAATCGAGGTGACCAGGGTTGAAAATGTATCCAAAGGGGAAGAGTGAAGTAAGTCAGGTGAGAACTGGATAAACTACCAGCAGGTCATCATTAGCCTTGGCAGAGAGTGCAGATCTTGGGGCAATGGAAAAGCAGAGCTGGAGATTAACCATTGTGTATACTGATGGGCATAGTGTGTGGTGAGAAATCAGGATAGGACTTCTGTGCGAGAATAAAGGGCAGGATCGTTGCTGAACAGAGTGGAGCCTACATGACAAGAACCTCCAGCATGAGAATAGAGGTAGAGGCAGCTACTGCAGCACTGAGGTGGCTGTCTGAAACTTCATCAACCAGGGCAGTTATATTGTCACTCTCAATCCGTGCTTCGAAAAGTTCAGAACGGATGCTGCGGCAGAATGGAAAACATCAAGTAGAATCCTCACAGATCAGAAGTTTATGTGTGGACTACTGTCCTGGTCATGCATGGGTGCGTGCAATGAGAGAGCTGACAGACTGGCCTCGAGAGCACCCATAGTGGGACACTAGACATGGCTAAGGGAGAGGTACTAAGGGCAATTAATGATCGCCTGCTAGAAACGAGGACACTCAATGGATGAATGAACAAGGGCTAGACTGTTGGTGTTTTTTGCATCAGACGTGGAACTAGCAGAGATGGGACGTGAGAGAGGGTGCAATCGTCGTATGTACAACCAGCGTGTTACGAGTGACAATTAAGCAGTCATACTCTTCGACATATTGCTGAGGGAGAATGAGCACCTGTGGGTTTCGCCAGGAGTGCAGTGAGGTCGATTCTGATTAACAATAACAATTAATCGAGGGTTTTTCATTCAGGGACGAAGTCAGGAGTCCAAAAAAACAAACCGCCCCATAAACAAAAACATTGAAAAACGAACGAGATAAAATCTTTATTCCTACAATGATGAAGAGAATAGACGGTTAGCAGTCGCATCTGTGTCTTGAATATCACGTCAATTATTGAACAAGAAGTATACTATCCGTGTTAAGTTGAAAGTGTATTATAAAACTATATTAAATGTGATTAGTTAACGAACGAAATAAACATAGAAACTGATAAAATATAATAACAAATTTAAGAATTCTAGGATAAATAATGTAATATTTGAGGGTGTTCAGATACTGGACAGGACATTCATGAGAGACATTTCCGAGTTTTAGTGGTGTAGCCAATCTTTTTGGAAGAGCCGGAATGCGGACTATTTAAATTTCTGGAAATCGAGATCAGAGTAGAAACTTCACCAACTTCAAAATCCTGATAACAACCACACTTACAATAACTTACAGTGTTATAATTTCCTGTACACAGTTATAACAGCTTGACTACATTAGTTGCAGTAGAATCTTTTCTTGACTTCTGAAAATCTTACTTTAGTTTTATAATGAACCCCTCTAGGGTTGAGGATCAGCCAACTCGTGACAATGCAATCACCTGCCCATTAGTAGGTCTGGTGTGACCTCAACAACGTTGAGCTCGCTGAGTTTGGGACGTTCTCTGGGGTTTACAATAAAGACCAAAAAACCTATCCCAATTCCACACGAGTGAAGAGTGAAAACTCAAATCCTGGTCTTCGGAACAGAAAGACACGAACAAACGTACGAACGTCCTACTTATAATCTTGTGTTTTGATAACACTGACTAACAAAAAAAACTTTTTTTTTCTTTCTCTAACATTTCTATGTTTTTCTGGTCAATTTTAATGCGCTGTTTTTAAATCTGCAAACCGTTTTTCTCTATCAGGTCGGGATCTCTAGAAATACGCAATTGAAGTTTTTTAACAACGCATACAGTATTACAACATCATCGTACAAGAAGTATAACAGTTATGTAGGCTTGAATTTCTTTGCAGTCGACTTTCGTCGGTGAATGGCATGTGGTACATCGCGATGAAGCATCCAACAATAATCGGCAAGCATGGTCACACTCCATCCTCCTTTTAACGTGAACGCTTTATGGCAATATCTTGATACATCGGTCTCCAAGTCATCGCTGACTTCGCCAAGGTTGTCAGGGAAAAAGTCAAGATGCGAATCGAGCAAATGGATTTTGAGGGACATGTTACAGCCCATAATTCTGTATGCATCTATGCACTGCTTAACAATATGGCAACATAGTTCCGACAGAATTGTGTGATTTCCCAGAAAGTTATCGACGATCGATTTGAATGCCATCCATGCGCGAAGTTCACTACATGTAACAAGTTCTCGAATTGTTTGTCTGCAATAACTTTCCTAATCTGAGGTCCTACAAAGATACCTTCCTTTATCTTTGCATCGCTAACTTGCGGAAACTTTTCTCGAAGATAAGTGAAAGCTTTGCTCGTTTTATCTAACGCTTTTACAAAATTCTTCATGAGCCCCAACTTTATATGTAACAGTGGTAAAAATGAAGCTTGTCTTTGTTAACTAAAATGGCTCGCGTATTACATTTTTATGCCCGAGCTGCATACGATCCCGGATAGGCCACACCTTTCTTGCATAATGTTCCTGTCTGTTGCGGCTGTCCCATTCACATCGGAAGCAACAAAATTTAGTATACCCAGTCTGCATGCCCGTGAGAATTGCAATGACCTTTAGGTCTCCACAAATCCGCCATTGGTAGTCATTGTACTTTATTTTTTCCAAAAGTATAGCCATATTGTCATAAGTTTCTTTCATATGAACAGAGTAGGCGACTGGAATTGATGAAAAAAAATTTCTGTTATGCAATAACACGGCTTTTAGACTAGTCTTGGAAGAATCGATGAAAAATCGCCATTCGTTGACTATGTGCTCATGACCGTTTACATCTTTGCAATAGCAAATGTCATCATCCATCTCAAAGTATTGAACAAGTTCTCTGTGTCTATGACGAAATTTAGATATCGGAGTATTGGGCGCTAAAAGATTCCATTCTTTGAGTCGCGAACCGAGTAATTCCGCTTATCCTTTGGTAAGAGCGAGATCACGTATTAGATCTGAAAGTTCTGAATGGTTAATTCATTAAGCACCATCATTCACCGGTATGTAATCTGAGTCAGAATTCGTTTCTAAAGCAGGTAAACTATCACTTTCTGATGGTTCATTTACGTCCAACGGATATTGTTCTGGTGGTACTTGGATCGGACACGTGATTGGATCATGAGGCACTGGTTTCGAAACCGATTCAATATTTGGATAAACCACAGACTTTCTAGTTTTAAAAGTGAAACCATGGATATTTGTCAAGCAGAAGTAACAATCATTAGTGTGATTTGTATGTTCACGCCAAATTACTGGCACTCCAAAAGGCATCGACTTATGCTTCGGCGATTTTCGTAACCAACCTGCCAATGTATCGAACAAACTGCATTTGGCTTCCAAGATTTATTTGCATCATCAACTTTCGAATCGAAATAAAGTTCATATGCTTATCTTTAGTAATGGGAGTAAAGTTTTTCTGGTCAACACGATCGGTAAAATATCCGCACACGTAACAGAACAGATCAGCCGAAATTTCTACAACTTCTTACTAGAAGCCATATTTTTGCTCAGAAATTATTTCAAAATACAGTAACTATTTGAAAAATCGCGTAACATATGTCATGCATCTTTTAGCATATAAAAAGTAAAGTAGAATTATGTTGCTTTTTATTAATTTTTAATAAGTTATATAGTAAAAATGAAACGGAGCAAATAACGGTTTCCCAAAAATATATTTATTCACAAATATCTTAAGAACCCGACGTGATAGAGATAAACGGATTTCAGATTTGAAATCAGCGCAAGAAACTGACCTAAGAACACTATTCTTATATAAGAAAGAAAAATGTTGTTTGTCAGTGTAATAGACCGTTACTATATAACCATACGTTTCTTAAATGAATATCAACTGTTACTGTATTTTTTTTTTAATATTTAAAAAACACAATTCCAATGGATTAACGTGTTCAATTAAAGAAATTTTTAACATTTTCTACGTGCAAATTTTAATCTTCTAGGCCTTTGATGTCATTGCCTTCGAGTGCTGGATGAATATGTATGAAAGCCACGTCCCCTATCGCACAATTACGTGTTTCTTCATGTAAAAGAGAAACATGAAGACTTTTTGTCTAAAAGAAAGGTACTAGTTTAGGTTTCTCGTTCAGAAAGTCTGAAATCGTAATAACATTCTTCTGTCAGATGTTTCAACTCCACGTGGCCATTGGCGTATTTAGGAATTCTTTTTAGGTGGACCAGTTGTTTTTTGGAGCGTCTATTTCGGGGTTCAATCTTAAATCTGAAGCTCCGTCCCACCCAATAAGCAATTTAGCATAATATACGTTCTAAATTATGACTTAGCGTATTTTGTTAAAGTGCATTAAAGCTCATCAAAACAAATAAATAATAAACCATTTGGGGGTCCATAAATGGATTGGGGGGTTTTTCGTGCACATAACCTAAAAAGTTGAATTTTAATTTTCAAACAGACAATAGGACAGAATAAGAATACAGGTGGAGAGGGCAAAATTCTGGGTTCGGAAAAAGCCATTGGGAAAAAAACGTGAGAATAAGCATAACACTGAATATTATATACACCTGAGTAGTAATATACTGTATGTTCAGCTATTGGAGGGACGTTTGTTATGTTGGGAAAAATTGGAAATCGAACAGATTTTACATCTATCCCCCACATAAAAAACCCTGCTGAAACAAATTGCAAGGAAGTTCTTTTTTGTTGGGAACTTGGAGACCAGTTAAAACGGCAAACAAGGAGTTGCAGACGTTCATGAATCGGTTTCTTTTCAGAAATAATAATGCCATAACATGGGAAGGGGGGGAGGCTGAATGAAAAGAACACGATAAAAACTTATACAGTGCCCCCAGATGCACATATCATCCACTCCTGATAGTTCTTAATGTGTGGTTATTTTAATAAGGAAACCATCAACACATCACAAGAAACACTGCAATGGATTCACAGGGTAAAAAAAAAAAACAGTGAAAAAATCTGAAACATGTAGAGACGAGAAATGGAGACATATATAAAACAAGACATGGAAATAAGTGTTACAGTTGGCGCAAGACAGGAACATTTGCATGGAAAAAATGAAAAGTCCTACCCTTCTCATTGGCAAACTGAGTTAGGGCTCTGGCCTCTCGCGTAATGGTACCCAGCGACACGCTCCAGTCGCTACATTGCTGTAAATGGGTAATCTGACCCACTGCTCTTGAGTTCCGAATTAAAATGTATAGTGAAGTCCTCATAACCTTCTACTCCCCAGCGGCAGTATTATGTGATGGAACAACTGTTTTTTTGCTGTTCCTACAGTAGATGAAAGCAACGTGTCAAATATTTTTTGCCGTCTCGAATATTGAAAAAATTCATAATTCCCCTCCATTATCTATCCATTGTATATATCTTTAGTTAGCCTTAACTGTATATCACACTAAATGGCAGCACTGTTAACAACTGGACATGGCTTATTATGCAAAGAATTTCAGTCGTTGGAACCACAGCACGATAATCATTGTTTATTATATATGAACATAAACTGAATAGCAAAATTCAAGAATTGTTGAGTGAGCACCATACTAATGCAATAGATACACGTCCCTCTGACCCGCCACTTCGTAATGGGGTGGGGCCTAGAAGAATGACCAATGGTCACTCCTCATTGTCTCTCCGGCTCCTGGACACGGTGATCGACAAACTCTACCTGGATGGTGATGATAGAAGACGTAATCCACAATTCCAGTGATGGCTTGTCTATAGGGCCGTGCACGTTGTAGCGAAGAGATGTAGCTTAAACATAGCCATCTAGCGTGGGCCATACTGACTCCTGCTCAATGAGCTTCCCCATGAAACTCGGTTTGCTTTCTTCATTATTGCCCCCACATGTGCTTTCTTGGTCCAACATAATGAAGGCATGACCCCTGATGTCATATGCATGTAAATACCTTCTTTAACCTCTGAATTATATCGCCATACTTCGCTCTTAACTTTCTCAGCTTAATATAGCCCTTTACTTTCGCTTCTTGACTTCTCAGCTAATATAGCACATACTTCAAATCTTAGCTTCTCAGCTGATTAAACCATACGTTCCATCCTTATCTGTCTCCAGCTTATGTTGCCATAGTTTCATTCCTTATATTCACAGCCTGATGGTGCCTTTCCTCAAGTGTGCACTTATCTTTCTGAGCTGACTTATGCCATAGACTTTCATCCTCTTGAGCTTGATATCATCAACATCTCATCCCGTACCCGTCAGTGGGTCGAATAGGGGTTGCCATGGTGAAGCATCAGCAGACAGGCCTCCACTGCTCTCCTATCCTCCAGATAAATGTTAGCGAGAAAAAAAAGTGTAAGGGGAACACCCGCAGTCCTGCCTTCTTTGAGTTATTCAGCCCAGGGTTTTCTCTGCCTTTTTTCAAGTGTCCCCTCAAACATCGACTAAAAACAAAAGGATCGTTTTCAAAAGGACTAAATGACGATCTACAGGCCCACAACTCAGCAGCTTTCGACGTTTCACTATGACAAACACAGGTTCGTTCTTGGTGCCTGCATAGTGTTTGCATGCTTTGCATTGAGGCGCAGGCAACTAGAATCATTTAGCGATTTGTGCTCTCTTATAGCAAAAGGCGAGCACAAAATTCTGTCGGTAAGTCAACATTTATGCTCGAATTCCTGGGAATCCTTCGCTCCGTAACTCTGAAGTGAGTGTCCAGCCCTCACACCTCATACAAGAGAATAGAATAACTTACAACGGTATATCTATAGGCTATATTCCTCAACTTCTGAGCGTGACAAGGGCATGCAACTGTTCGATTATGAAGATCGACTGAGCTGACTAACGCAATACTTCATTCTAATCGCTGACTGACTTGCCATACGTCATTCTTTATCCTTCGATGACTGACTAGCCTAATTTCAGCCCGTTTTATCTTCTCAGATGATACAGCTGCTAGAGATAGTCCATGCCCTAATCAAATCTCATTAATCGTTGTCCTAAAAACTAGCTTATTGTCTTCTCATCTGAACATGCCATGCTTTATTCCTTATCTGGGCGTCAGCTTAGATAAAACTATACTTCAGAATAACTTGATCTTCATCAGCTGATATCGCTATACTTCATTCCTTTAACTATCAGAGCTATATCTCACCATATTTCATGCCCTTAGCGTCTAAAATGACTAGTATGCCATAGCTGGAATCACTCTAACAGTCGTATCAGCCAATACTTCATTCCTATTGTTCTCACTGATATCGCCATACTTGGCATTTCTTATTCTCTAGTTGGATACCTAACCGCATACGTACTTTCTCTTCTATCCTCTCTGCGGATATAGCCAATAACTTCATTTCTTATCGAACATCATCTGATATAGCCTTACTTCTACAAATCGTAAGTCCATGCAGGACTAAAGATGCTGTTTAAGTCAACTTCCTACTGCCCTCAGGAGAGTCTGCTTACCTGAAGAGCCTGTGCGTATGGGTGTTGGAGTCCACTGAAAAAGGCGATAACCTCCATCAGACTACGCCTCCAAATGGAATCTTCGCTAACTGGCATGGTGGACAAGTTCCTTGCGCCATTCCCCTCCGCCCCGTTGGCTACCGATTTATATGGTGGAGGTACATTCCTGCCTAGTTCCTGTATGTGCAATCGTTGGTCACAGTGTGCATAGGGTGGAACGAGATGATGAATGATTGGCATAAATGTATATTTGCAATTCACTCTCTTGCACACCTCTGCAACCGAACCCTAATCAATAACAATAAACACCTGAAGTCTGGAACTGCAGGGGCTGTTTTTAATTTGTACATGACCTGATAAGTTTCAGTGACTACCGCTACAATCACTGAAAACAAACATTTACAGATAAAAGTCTAAGCAAACTGGAAAACCAAAACTGGGAGCCATAAGAGCAAGAACATGCCCCAATGGCTAGTGTCTTAAGAGGACAACTATCCGTCAGGGGGCATTGCGAGATCCAATGAAACGCAGAAAATGGCACGAAGCAACGGGGCTTAGTTAAAACAAAAATCATAGTTAAAATAATGATTACTCTCACAACACCCTGCCAAACCAGTCCCTTCACGCAACACCACCTGACACCTCTCAAACTATCACAACACCGCACACACGATCATCTTCCGCGTGTTACGTCCAACTGCGACTAGAGAAGGTGGTTGAATTTGTGCATGAGGGCTGGCAAAAAAACAAAAATCTCACCGTGTAAACATTCGGTTGCCTAAACCGGGGGGGGGGGGGAAACCACTACTGCAAGAAGCAACCACTACTCTGCTCACAACCCACACACACTCACTTATACGACATGTCGTCCAAATAGAGACTCGACTAGTAAGGTGTTTGTGCATGAGAGGCTGAGGCAATCTCACACCCGTGTAACACATAGATTAGAAAGCTACCAGAAACCAAACTACTGCCAGAGCATCTGAATGCTTCATAACAGAAGACAAACCACAGCTGGTAAATTAGCTCCCATGCTCCCTCAGAGTGCGGACCGGAAAGAAAAAAGACATGAAAACAATAAATATAAAGAGGTAAGAGAGATAAACTATCTCAAAGTGAAGCCCACGCTGCTCTCCACAAACCATGCTACACTTAACCGATAATTAAAAATAATAATCACATGGACATAAACATAATATTCAACCTAGGTGTACAACAATTACTCCACAATAATGAGAATATAACCACCACACCTCGCAACTACATCCATACTCACAAAAATGATAATTTCGTTCTGGCAACTCTGAAAAACCTTCTAAAATTTACGTTAACTCGTAGTATATGTGACGACTGTGGTGCGCCTGGCAAACAAGACGTGTCGTATATTTCAGAGACCACTGATCGAACCTGGAATCTCATCACATGAAACACCTCGTTACCGAAACAACCACTGCAATAGCATAAAAATGCTTCTTGTCGGCCTGTGATGGTCACCAGCCGCATTGGTGTTTCCATGCTCCACCAGGAGCAAACAGAGCAAAACACCTGTTCTCAAGTGCCTTACGCACCAAGGAGTGGCTCGCGCTCTCCAGAAATCTAAATATATATTCTCACCATCACTCAAAGTAACCCACTAAAGATATACAGTAGAATAAATCAAAAATCGTGAAATACACTCAATTACTTTTAACATTAAAGAATAAAAATATAATTACTCCTGACTTAACAACTAGAACTAAAGTCTTCACCACGTGGCCGCCATCTTGATAAACAGTTAATATCATCTAAATTCAAGTTAATAATTCGCTTCTTCTGCTTGGTTTCATGTGTGAAATAGTTTGCCTTGCTTGCCCAGTCTGATGACTGAAATAATCGCTCTTAAACTTTTTTCACATCTATCTATCTATCTATTTATTTATTTCATAAACATTAAAAACAGCCACACTCAATAGTAATTTCAGAAATTATAGGAAAACTAATGCTAATTTCTACAAAATACGCTAACAATTTATAGCTCACGTGCTCTGGTTTCTTTGTCCATTTGCTACCCACACAGGGCGCCTCGTCTCGTTTTTTTCTCTTGTCTGGACTGATACTGGAAAGGGCCGCTGCTGGCCATCGCATTCTTTATATAGGCAATAGGCTAATCACTCGACTTACTGCGCAGGGGAGTAGTAATTGCGCCACGCAAATAACACTCGCCTTTATTGCTGTATTAGGCATGAAAACACAAATATGGCCCACAACTATCAATTATAACACACAACTCTACACCACAACTATTTTTAGGCTTTATTATGGCCTAAGTAATATATTTTCATGAAGACTTTTCCCATCCCAGCATGCTGTGCGCACATCGAAAATATATGGGCGATAAATATGCCCTGTTTGAAGGGGGGGAAGCTTGGGTGTCTTTATGGGCCCCATCACAGTTAATATGGTGAGTAGAGTCCTGCCTATTTGTGTATGTGCCGTTGGTAGATATGGTGAGTAGAGTCCTGCCTATTTCTGTATGTGCCGTTGGTAGATATGGTGAGTAGAGTCCTGCCTATTTGTGTATGTGCCGTTGGTAGATATGGTGAGTAGAGTCCTGCCTATTTCTGTATGTGCCGTCCGTAGATATGGTGAGTAGAGTCCTGTCTATTTCTGTATGTGCCGTTGGTAAATATGGTGAGTAGAGTCCTGCCTATTTCTGTATGTGCCGTTGGTAGATATGGTGAGTAGAGTCCTGTCTATTTCTGTATGTGCCGTTGGTAAATATGGTGAGTAGAGTCCTGCCTATTTCTGTATGTGCCGTTAGTAAATATGGTGAGTAGAGTCCTGCCTATTTCTGTACGTGCCGTTGGTAGATATGGTGAGTAGAGTCCTGTCTATTTCTGTATGTGCCGTTGGTAAATATGGTGAGTAGAGTCCTGCCTATTTCTGTATGTGACGTTGGTAAATATGGTGAGTAGAGTCCTGCCTATTTCTGTACGTGCCGTTGGTAGATATGGTGAGTAGAGTCCTGCCTATTTGTGTATGTGCCGTTGGTAGATATGGTGAGTAGAGTCCTGCCTATTTCTGTATGTGCCGTTGGTAGATATGGTGAGTAGAGTCCTGTCTATTTCTGTATGTGCCGTTGGTAAATATGGTGAGTAGAGTCCTGCCTATCTCTGTATGTGACGTTGGTAAATATGGTGAGTAGAGTCCTGCCTATTTCTGTACGTGCCATTGGTAGATATGGTGAGTAGAGTCCTGCCTATTTGTGTATGTGCCGTTGGTAGATATGGTGAGTAGAGTCCTGCCTATTTCTGTATGTGCCGTTGGTAGATATGGTGAGTAGAGTCCTGCCTATTTCTGTATGTGCCGCTGGTAGATATGGTGAGTAGAGTCCTGCCTATTTCTGTACGTGCCGTTGGTAGATATGGTGGAGTAGAGTCCTGCCTATTTCTGCCCGTGCCGTTGGTAGATATGGTGAGTAGAGTCCTGCCTATTTCTGTACGTGCCGTTGGTAGATATGGTGAGTAGAGTCCTGTCTATTTCTGTACGTGCCGTTGGTAGATATGGTGAGTAGAGTCCTGCCTATTTCTGTACGTGCCGTCGGTAGATATATGTCACCGTTTGGTTGTACAGTGTAAAATACACTGTAAGTTTAAGTCAGTCGAACAGTTATTTGGGGTTAACAAAATGAAAGAGTGTATAAAAATGGGTTAGAAAATCAGAATAATCTGGGTGATAACTTGTTTGTTCTTGGCATGGGAGATAGGGGAGTGTAAATGTAGTGTTTTTTGTAAGGGAGGGAACCTTTTTAGACCTTAAAGTAATTTAAGTATATATCATTAGAGTTTACCAAATTTGCATATTAGACTAGTTTTAATAAAGATATAGAAGGATTAATGAAAACTAAGTTAAAAAGTACAAAGGGGAATAACAATGTTATTAGCGCCCTTTACAGGTTTAGTGAGTTAAGAGAACACAGAGCAGAGTAAAACGCACGTCAACATACTCCCTAGACGTAAACCGTTACGTAGCCCAGGCCCCGCAGCTCACAGCTAACAACGAACCGTGCCGATAGGTGAGTGAACTGAACAACAGACCAATCGTATTAACTAAAAAAACAACTTTGGACCATCAGATAGGAAATTGAAGGACGATTAGAGATCAGTCCTACCAGAGAAGTTGACGGAGCAAGTCAAGTTTTGCTGAGCTCTCAAGAAATGTGAAACCTGCGGTTTGCAGAAGGGCTACATAAATAGCTAGCTATAGAAAGATAGAAATAGGAATTCAGGAGAATATTTAGAATTGATTAATAATTTGTGTTATCAACCGTAGGATTAGCTTATAAGTGGTGTTAATAGGACAGTGATAGGTGCTGGACTTCGTTTAAAAGGGTAAGCGGAAATTTTGAACTATTTTCTTGACTTTCAGCAAAATTTGTCGCAGGCTACGACGCTCGCATTTAAGGGAGCGAGCTAAAGAAGATAATATTGAAGCTTAAAAGTAAATAACTTTTATTATCAGATAGCCAGGATGGGCTGTCATACCAAGAAGATGAGGCATTGCCATTAAACGAAATTGTATCGAACTAAGGGATCACAGCACTGACATTTATGAAACATATTAAGCGCTCTCATATAAGAGTAAGTATGGAGACGCCACTACGAGTGAGTCTGACATTCACGAAACATCTCATGCGCTCTCTCATACTAGAGTAAGTATGGTGGAAGCCATTTTGGTATTGGACATTGTTTGATTATTTCAGGTGTAGCTATTGAATTTTATATGCTGCATTTAAAGGAGTTAAACCTATCTAGGTTGAGATTGGGTGAGAACATGACTCCAAGGATTTAGAAGAACTGTTGTAGAAAATAGAAGAGAAAAATAATAGAACTTGAGAAGGAATTTGGTAGGCCAGGGGTATAATGAAATATGCAAGAGGCTACAGGAGAAACTATATATAACTATGCTTTGAGATATGTGATTAAATCAAGCGGAAGACTTGAGGACATTGAAATTTAGAACTGTATCTGATGAATTAAGTTGGATGATCATGCATTATCTTATGTAAATAAAAGTTGTATTTTTGAAACTGAATCACATCACGCCGGTTGCTTTGATGTGTGAAGAGATTAAGGAATGGAGAGATATTAGAATTGAGTAATAGGAAAGATAGGAATAATAGAACACCCTATACGCATCAGTCGCTAGACAACACCAAGGAGGGAAGAACGTGGTCTGGGTTGAACAAAAGACGAACCTATTCTCATCCAAGAACTATCATCTCTGGCGGAACAAGGGGGCCAGTAAGAGAAACAATCTCACTTGGAGGAAAGAAACAAAGTAAATAATAGATAACTAGGCCTGCCTCAGCCACCTAGTTATAGTTAGGATTGGACAGGGACCAACACCAGCACGGTCACATATGGTGAGTAGAGTCCTGCCTATTTCTGTACGTGCCGTTGGTAGATATGGTGAGTAGAGTCCTGCCTAGTTCTGTATGTGCCGTTGGTAGATATGGTGAGTAGAGTCCTGCCTATTTCTGTATGTGCCGTTGGTAGATATGGTGAGTAGAGTCCTGCCTTATTCTGTATGTGCCGTTGGTAGATATGGTGAGTAGAGTCCTGCCTATTTCTGTATGTGCCGTTGGTAGATATGGTGAGTAGAGTCCTGCCTATTTCTGTACGTGCCGTTGGTAGATATGGTGAGTAGAGTCCTGCCTATTTCTGTACGTGCCGTTGGTAGATATGGTGAGTAGAGTCCTGCCTATTTCTGTATGTGCCGTTGGTAGATATGGTGAGTATAGTCCTGCCTATTTCTGTATGTGCCGTTGGTAGATATGGTGAGTAGAGTCCTGCCTATTTGTGTATTTCTTCTTGTCTCCTTATGGAGCATGAAACCCCTGCTGCAACAGGTCCCAATGCAGGAAGCCTGCATCCATGTATTCATGTGCTCTTGCAGCAGTTGTTCCTCTAGCAATTAGTTTTACGTGATGTCATGTCAGCCTATTGCTGAACATCTTATTAGTTGCCTTTTACGACGAAGACTAACGGAGATGTAGTCCTATTCTTTATGCCTTCCCAGAGACCCCCCAGAACATCACGTGGCGTTAATGCACGTGATGACATTCACACTTTCGTCTATTGCCTATGAATGTTCTTTCTCGATATAGAATGGGAAGCAATGGGACTCGGACAAATAGTAGAAGCATTTAAAATTGCTGCAGTGAAAATAAAGATGAACACCCAATGTAAACACCAACTATTGGGAAAGATGAATCTGTGAAAGAAAAATTATCACCAGCTTTAAAATATCATGGATAAAAAAAAAAAAAAAACTACGTAAAAACCTCACAGTCAAATAGTTTCATCAAGGACAATAATGGAAAACTGCTCATCAATATTATAATAGAATAAAATGCGTGAAACAATTCGATGTATTTGTAAATAGACTAGCTACATAAAACCCATACGCGCCAAATCAGATGAAAAGAAGTTTCAGGTCAAATGTGAAAAGTCAAATAAAGAATAGTCGAACAAATTTTGGAACTGATCTCACCACCTTACATTGGATTTGTGGACTATGAAAAGTTGTACGACAGTTTTCACAGGGAACCACTTTAGAAACTGACGAACCATCATGGAGTCCCTCTGAAAATCATTAACTTAATAAAGAAAACATATGAAGACATGAAATACAAGATTCTTCATAAAGGACAACTTAAAGGGCCGTTAGAAATAATAATTGGAGTGCGAAGTGATGTCTCTTGTCACAAGTTCTCACTCAATCAGCTCTGACAAAACAGCTTGACCATCTGGATGTGACCAATGATTTGGTTCTTCTGTCGTAAAACAGTAATCAGATGCAAGACATAATGAAAATGATCATGTGGAGGTTACAACAATAGGGTCTGAAAATACGCAATGAAAGGACAAAGATTATGAGAATAAAAACAAAAATGATAGCAAAATTGCTACATCCCTACATGATGCGTTTTATCATGTTGTTCATATGTATTCTCCTGTTGTAGATTTTTGACCAAGTAAGTCTAAGGCACAACGACAACAGTAAAGATAACTGGCAAGTATCGGCCTGAATGGCGAGGGACACCTGTCTCTGTACAAGAAAAAAAGGATACTCACGTAAAATCAATGTCAGGTTAGACATTAATAATAACCTGAGATTTCGCCTCGAGTATTAGCGGGCGTAAAAAAAAACAAAAAAAAAAAAAACAAAAAAAAAACGATAACTTTAAATAAACGCTCCACTCTTATGTAGACGCTAGATTACAACTTTTAATGACATCACTGAGCTCCATCTATATATTGAATATGATAATCAATGATCAATGACATAGCTTTATATATTGGCCTTTACACTAGGCATAATGAACGTTATACTTTGATAATATGACCAGTCTAGTCGTCAAAGTCCGCGACATTGTCGATTTAGCACGACATGCCGACATTTATTGAAATGATACATCTGAATACTTCACTGTCAATCACATCTCTCGGGCATACAAGCACAATGCCACCTCCAAGAAGAATTGGGAATAAATCATGCTGACACACATAAAATACTGGAGCTTCATTAAGACATGTCCACCTTCTACACGAACACATTGAGAAGTCCTAGCAGACGATTTACACTTCTGCTCAACTCTTATCTTCTGCATGCATACATTAGCCTACGTCATATCCTATTGCGGCGTACTTCCGTATAATATGAATTTGTTAGAGCATAATAACGCTCTCCACAAGCAAACCCGTTGTGGTGTGCAAAATGAAATTTTTCACAATCAGGAAGGTGCAAAAAGAACACCTATAGGTAAAGTGAATCGCCATGAGTAGCAGGCAGTTTAACACAATATGTGAGGTTTTTGGCATATTGTATGGCTCCGTTGTCTGCCCCTGGGTAGACAATTTAACACCATAAGGTCACTGGTATGAAATCCAGCACCTTTGTCAAACTTAAGTGCAAACAATTTAACACAGATGTGGGGATGCTATCATACAGCACCCATGCCTATCTAATACATGATAATACAAATGACCCACGCTCACATTCAGTAACCGTCAATCTATACACGTACTGGGCAAGTCGTGTCAACATTGTCAATTCATATGCATAAATAGTAATATGCAGAACAAGTTATTATGAAAATAAACAATAGGCTACAAAATAACGTATTGTTAGAGTGAATTATATGAATCAAAGACCATGTAATCAAGTCATGTAATTAATTTACTGAGATGAGTGTAGTCTGATGATGAGTTAAAGAAATTCCATTCATGATGAAAATATCATTTGTAATGTACAAAAAAGCGTGTACTCAAATAGTATTCGTGAGTATATGTGATGCACGTATTAATCTTAAATAATTATGTCACATTAAAGTGAAACTAAAGTCAATAGTGCCATGCAAAATGTTAAGAAATGTCCCATCGAATTGTGTTCAATAACCTGTGCTTGTATGCAATACATGATTTGGCAGTTCATCAACTGTGGATAATACACCGCTGTGTAAGAATGATATTAGATTGTCCATAAAAATTCGCGAATAATGCTTTTCAATATAGCGCGATAAAAGATAATAATTATCAACATTTTTGTCCCTTGAATATTGAAGATCAGTTATTCAACCATTAATTGAGTTTATTCTAAGCTGTTGTAGACCCATGAAACATAAGTAAGCCGATTGTTTGAATTGTTCCCCTTTAATCAGATAAGTACGTGATAAGTTAATTCCTTTGAAGTTGCAACGAAATACACTTTAAGGAAAAAACATTCCAATGATCGTAAGTGCGCAAGCGTGTGGTCAATAATGCGTTTGAATTTGCCAATCTGTAATTGTTATAAAGGTATACATGTACACTGTGCGTGGTGTAGTTTTTCAAAATACATGGTATGTTGTCACTTGATCATAAGGTACGAGGAAAATACTTCTGTTTTATTTAGCAGATAGTCATTGAGATTCATCCCATTAAAATTATATCAGTGAGTTTTCTTGCCATTGGGATAAATTAAATTCTGGTATAGATGTCCTACTGTTTAATATATCGAATCAGTGTATCAGCCAACACATTGGTGTCTCCCTTTATTGCCTGTATTTCGTAGTCGTATTGCTGTAAACCTATGGAATACCGTGCTGCGCGTTGGTTCCTGAAATTAGCTTGTTGCAAGAAAGCCAAAGCACGCTGGTCAGTTTGTATGATGAAGTGTGCGCCGATCAGATAGCGCGGTAGTTTGAAAACACACCAGATAATGGAGAGCAATTTTCGCTCTACAGTTGGGTATTTCAATTCCGTATTGGTGAGCTTGCGACTAATGTAGAGGACTAGGTGAAGAACCTTGTTCACATATTGCATCAAGGCGCCGCCAATCCCATAACTAGAGACGTCGGTTCTAAGAATGAACGGTAATCTATTATCAGGCGGTTTTAAGATAGGTGCATTAGCAAAATAAGATTTTATGCAGTTTAAAGCATCATGGCATGACTGGCTCCAAACAATTTTATTATGTGAGCCCTTCTTTAGTAACGAGGACAGAACTGATGTTATATTAGAAAAATCAGGCATGAACTTCCTATAAAAGTTGATAAGTTCAAGAAGACTTCTAACCTGTTTCTTTGTTTTAGGAACATCAAGGTTTAAGATTTTAGAAATAGTGTTATCCTCAGTTTTTAAGAAGCCGTGACCAACTTTATGTCCTAGGAAAGAGATCTCCTTAAAGCCAATCTGAATTTTGGATAGTCTAGCAATGAGGTTGTGCAAACGAAGAGTTTGTAGTAAACACTGAAGACCGACAACATGCTCATTCCGAGAACTATGAAATAAACAAATATCATCGACATAGGTGATGATATTCTCTCGATCAGAAAAAAAAATCTTCCTCATCGTGCGCACAAAAGTCGCAGGAGCGTTGACCAGATCAAAACACATGTAATTCCAGTGAAATAGGCCCTTAGGTGTGGAAAAAGCAGATAAAGGCTTGGATCTTTTTGTAAGTGGTACTTGCCAATAGCCTTTAGAGAGATCTAATTTACTGAAATAAGTAGCACAGGAGAGCTTATCTAGTAAAGTTTCAAGGACTGGCATAGGTTCAGCATCACTAACAGTTATGCTATGTAAACGTCTAAAATCAATACAAATTCTGATGGATTTGTCCTTTTTTCTAATGATCACCATTGGGAATGAATATAGTGATTCTGATGGTGAATTAATTCCTAATTTAAGCAAGTCATCTGTTTCTTTATCTACTTGAGATTGGAAATGGATAGATATAGGGTAAAGTTTGAGACGAATAGGAAGGTGGTCTCGAAGTTGGATGTCATGAGATATGAAAGTAGTCTGACCGGGAATGTCAGTAAGTACGTCTTGATAAGATTGTAAAAGATGAGAAATTTGATTGTGTTGATCGGATGACAGTCCTGGAGAAATAGCAATGTCTTTCCAAGATTCTGTGGATTTGAGTGGCATTGCAGGAAGAAGTAAAGGGATATCAGGGAAGGCAGACTGTTCTTCTTGGATAATAACAAGTGAAGAACGACGATCCATAGATTCGTCGACAGCTTCGAAGACTGGTCTAAGATTGCAAGGTCATGAATGGAATTTCTGAAGTATGTTGATATTAAAAGTATTTTCTTTCCCCTTCACATCCATGATACAATCAATGTCAGTTATTTTTGCAATGACTTTATATGGGCCACTCCAAAAAATCAAAAGTCGATTTTCCTTGGTAGGAAAAGGTACATATGCTTCGTCACCTGGCTATAATTGACGAAATTTTATGTTTTGGTTTATGAACAAACGAGCCTTTTCTTTTGCCTTTTCAGAAGACTGTAATGCACTTTGACAAGCGTCAATCAGTTTCTTACGTAAATTGACTACATATTCATTTGAAGTTTGTAGCTCCTCAGTCATATCTGTTCCTACAAGTAATTGCTTCAGAATGGACATAGGTCCACGAGGTTTAGCACCAAAAATTAGTTCAAAGGGTGAAAAACCTGTATGTTCATTGTGAATTTCACGATTTGCAAACAAGACAGCTGGTAGTACTCTGCCCCAATCTTGTGGATATTTTGCAGTGATCTTGCATAAAAGCTGATTTAAGGTCTTTTTAGGCGCTCTACTTTCCCGTTCGCAGTTGGGTGATAAACAATCTATCAATTTCAAATTCTTTCATTACCTGTGACATTACATCAGACACAAACTGAGGCCCCCTATCTGATAGTAAATTCTCAGGAACACCTAGTCTGCTAAAAAATCAGCATAAGGGCATCAGCCACATCTGTAGTTGAAATATTCTTAAAGAGAAATAGCCTCAGGCCAACTTGTGCACTTGTCGATGCACGTAAGAACATATTTATGGCCCCGTGCTGACGTAACTGATAATGGTCCTATTAAATCAATCGCCATCTTTGTGAAAGGACGTACAGACACATCAGATGCCTGAATTGGTGCATTAAGGTAGGCACCCTTAGATGCTACCTCTTGGCATGTCTTGCATGTTTGACAGAATGTTTTAATATCTTTAGTAACACCAGGCCAGAACTAATTTGACAATATTCGTTGTTTAGTTCTAGCAATACCCATGTGTCCAGCACAATTGACATCATGAGCATGTCGTAATATAAATGGTCTGAAATTTGTTGGAACCATAATCTGTTTTCTTAGTGATATAGCATCTCTGAAATAACGTATCAGAATGTCATTTTTGATGGTATGCCAATGAATAGCATTGTCATTGTAAGCCACATCATCAGATTTAGCAAGCTAAAATTGTTTTTTCAATAAATCATCATTTCTCTGCATGGTAACAAATGCATCTTTGGTAACCAGTGTGACCTGTAAATCATCATCATTACCTAATTCTTCTACCTGAGTTTGTGCTTCAGCTTGTGCTCGGGTAGTAAAAGCATTTGTAGATATTAACTGTTGACGTTCATAGTCAATGATTTCTTCATGTGAGCATTCCTTCAATCCAGAAAGATTTCCAACAATCAAATCAGTGATAGGATTTCTTAACAAACACACGAGCATGTTTTCACTGAAGAATGTTGTATCTATATATACCTCTACTTTGGGGTAGAATTACACTGTACCACCAAATGTGACACATTTTACTTCCTTACCTATATAGAATGTTTTATCAACTAGAGACTGCCGTAAACCTACAATGGTGCAGCCTGTATCTCGTAGCACTGAAACAAGTTTATTATTGACAAAACCCTTATGAAATTTCAAAGACTGTCATCATGAGATGCGAGTACCGGTAGTGGATGCCCACACAACCGTCTAGGTACCCCCTCTGGCTGAAAAATAGCATTGCAAACAGTACAATTTGACTTATTAGACAGATACACACAACATGCATTTGCATGTGGTGTGTTTTTATTGATTTGATTCACCCCACCTGTAATGCTGCCTCTTTTAACAACTGGGGGGGGGCCTTCTTTTAACAACTGAGTTTGCACGTTCCGTATTGCGTGAACGATAAGAATTGTTGTTGTTCTGATAACCTCTGCTGTTATTAGTAATACCACAATATTGCCATAAAGTCTGTCGCCTCTGTGATGTGCCCCTTGCCAACCACTGTTAGGTCCAGAGAAGTATTTTGGTGATGAGATTCCAATTTAGCCAGGCGAAAATTTCTTTGTTCTGGTGGTGATCTATTTCCAAAATTATATCGACCTCTGAAAGATCCTCTGTTGCGATACATGTTCTGAACAAAAACTCTATCAACACTATGTGATCTCTGTCTGGAAGTATTGAAGTGCATAGAACTTGCTGAAGCAACAGGTAATGCCTCTTTGGTATTTGAGTTGCTGATGTTTCTCCTGGGGTGAGCTCTCATAAAATTGGTGCCCTAGAATTTCCATAGATGCCAATGACTCAGGCTTGCGTTCATGGAGATAGGCTAAAAAGTCAGCACTTACGGATGACAAAACTTTATCCCTCAACATCAGATCCACAAGGTTGTCATAATTTTGTTCAATCTTTGAGAACTCAATCTATCTGTTAAAACAAAGGTTAATGGATGAGATGTACTTAGCAAAATCCTTGTTTAAATCAGGTGTAAGAGTTTTGAACCTTAGACGATGACCGTTTTCGTCAAGCTAGTATTTTTTAACAGCAGTGCCCTAACAGCATCATAATCATTTCTAGTAGTATCATCCATTGTGCAAACAACCGTAAGTTCTTCACCTGTCAATAACTGCATTATTTTACTAGGCCATGTTGATTTTTCAAGTTTGTGTTCCTGACAAACTGTTTCAAATCTATTTGAGAAACAAGACATGTCATCAATGCTAGAATTAAACTTAGGTAAATGCACATTGAAAGAAGCATCATCGTCCTTCTTAGTCACTACATCACTCGCAGTATCAGTTTGTTTATTTTTTTTTTCTAATTTGAGTTTTTCGCACTGAATTGAAGCCATTTTCAGTTCATGCTCCAATTGACCCAATTTTAGCCTCTCGTCTTTCTCATATTGCCTTTTTTTTCCTCAAATTCTTCTTGTCTTCGTTTTTCAGCAATTTCTATTTCTTGTTGTCTTTTCCTCTCCTCATATTCTTCTTGCTTTTTTTTTCCTCAGCAATTTCTATTTCTTGTTGCCTTTTTCTCTCCTCAATTTCTTCTTGTTTTCATTTTCCTCCCTCTCTTGTAATCTCTCTTCTCTGGCCAAGTCTTCCAATCTTTTCTTCTCCTCTTTGTCCATTTGTTATAAAGCTAAGTCTTTAAGAGCTTTGCCCTGCATGCCAAGTTTCTCTCCTAGCTGGATAAAATGTTCAAGGGAAGCCATTTTATCTTAAAATGGTATGATTCAATATGTAACAATATTATATATCAAATAACAATATCTCACTTTTTGCAATATGAACATGTAAGCAGCACTAGAAAATGTGCAAGTTTTTTTTATAATATCAAGATCGATGAAATATGGATGTATTACATTAATGGAGCAGAAAGAACAACAAGACAAACTGAGACAATGGAAATACAGCAGAATAAGCAAAGAAAGATAATACTGATGGGGACAAAATAGTAATGTGTGTTGTGTACAACCAAAAATAGTGCTTATTCTACGTCAAACACGAGACAAGCACACTTTACAACATTAAATACATCTATCAATTAAAATGATAGCAAGAGGAGATAGACAAATCACAAACAATAATGATGCAAAACCAAATATAAAAACAATTAACAATGACCACTAAAAAAATGGAGCCCCTGTAGCACAGTGGTAAGTGCACTGGCTTCCTAGCTCGGTGGTCCATGGTTCAATCCCCAGTTGAGGTGGGATTTTTTAGACCGCAAACGGCCCTGGAGTCGACCCAGCCTCATGAATTGGGTACCAGAGTAACTCTGTGAAGGTTAAGGTGGCCGGCGTGAAGCTGATCACATCACCCCTAGTGTGCCGATGGTCAAGAAAATATGGGCCTAACACCATACTCCCAATATGCCTTAATGGGCGTGTAACAGAATCCTTTACCTTTTTTGTTTTATAAACAAAAATACATGTCAAGCACCACTAGACAAGAAATGGATATTGTTAATTCAAGTGAAGCAGAAATCACTCAGCAATGTGCGCCGGCCCCTCGACCGAAATAATCACATGCACTTCCTAAAAAACCCTCACGATTTTACGACCGTCTTTCGAGGTATAGTACAATCAAGGGTCCTGTTGCAAGTGGAAGTGGTTCTGTTGTAAGGCGGTGGTTTGGTTAGATTCCTGAACAATTTCCTTGTAATGTCCCCGATTAAGTTGAGTTAGGAAATTCTGGCCATTGTTTTATCTTCTTGATATTCTTGAGTGATCGTGTATCGTGCCTTCTATGTAAGATTACGCGAATGCAGGGGTGGAAGATTCTGAACAATAATTGAACCTTGGAATACGATTGATGTGACAAGTCGGTTCCATTGAGTCCACAATTATTTAATACAGATTACACGTCAAAACGATTCATGCATGTTGATCACAAAGGTACATATTATAACTTGAAAATATATGGCATAGATATGTAGATATCCTATCAGTCCTTGTCCAATAATCAAATTACTGTATGCAGATTGTCATAGCTGTATGCACGCGCGGTTGGGGTTTCCAACGGCCGACAGTGAGTCTATGAGTCTGGCAAAATCAAATACTATGGACTGTAATTCATCCTTCCTTAATTTTCACTTCGTACTGACCTTTAATCATTTCAAATCTTCGTAATAGCAATGGACTGACCCATGTCCGTACTTGCATAAAATATATCTGTATGGCAATACCATGCCCAACATTGGAAGGAGAGTCATACGCGTCTTAACAGCTTGACGGTCAATGTGAAAAGGGTAGCGTTTCTTAGTTACCGACTGTGTCCTAAACAACTCTATACACGTCATAATCGATCGTGTCTAAAGCGTTCAAAATTGAAACCTCTATCGCAATATATTAAATGCCTTAACCTTTTACAATTGCACGTCTGGTAACCTTTAGCAGACGGCGTTAATATCATATACCGTAACAATTCCCTGTACACCGGGGAAAAAAAATCTATCGATTTTTTTTTCAATATCTATCCGACTTAACAATTTTTCAAAAAAAATTTAACACAATTGTGACATATGGCCGACGATGTTCTGAGTAGAACTGTTGCGGTCGTGTCAACTAACTATTTGTCATAGTCATCTAACGTTATATATCAATATTATACATATTATTATATCAACTAAATAAATGTCCAATGTTAATAGTGAATGATAGAATTAAATTAAAGTAAGGTCTGTCGTATTAGTATGTCATATATGAATTAATTTGACTAATTAAAATTAAATTAATTAATTAAACTAAGAGTTAAATTATTAAGATTCTAATTTCACGCGATGTTATGAGAGAAGAAAAGACAAACTAAGTAAGAAGAAATAGAAAGAAATTCGAATATAAGTTTTAACTTAATTGTGTGTGTTAAGTGTTAGTGAATAATAACTAACTAACTTAACTAACTAAATACTGTATAGGTACATTAAAAAAAAATTATTAATCTAATACTTGTGTGAGATTTATTTTCTCTTTTCATAATTTCTTCTTTTTAGTATTTCGTTCTCTTTTTTTTTTTTTTTTTCATTTAATTTTTTTTTCACCTTTCATTTTATTGATAATAATTCAATTAAGAAGTTAAGTTAACTAATTAATTAGTATAGGATATGATGATCCATCCGTAGTCTTGATCCTGATGAATTCTTTTAGGCAAAAGTGTTCAAATGTCCACGTCGGAAAGAAATGTCATTTATAACTGCATCGAAGAATTAAGAGTCCATAGGATAATAAGTTCGACTTGTCGTCAGATATTATTCCATGATTGTTCAATGATATTCGTATATCGTGTATGGATATTATACGAAGTTCGAATGTAAGTATATATACCTTGATTGTCTTGTCGTTCAATTCTGTGATGCATATAGTGTTTATAAAGTTTGAATTGAAGGCAAGGTTAGTTCCTTTATAGTTGATACTTCGTTCAATCCAATGTAGTTCTGATTGATGTAGTTTAAGAGTGTCAATGTTGATTATTCGTCGTCAATAGGATTACGTGACAACGCATCTGCCACACAATTTTCAGTGCCAGGTATGTGTTCAATGGAGAACTCGAATGGCTGTAGGATGATTGAATATCTGGCAAGTTTTTGGCTTTTGTGGTTGGATCGACGCAAGGATGCGACCGCACGTTGGTCCGTCTGTATGGTAAAGGGGGCACCGAGTAAGAATTTCTCCAGCTTCGTTATTGCCCAGATCACAGACAAAAGTTCCTTGTCGACTGTGGAATACTTTGTTTCAGCCGGCTTCAGCTTTCTTGATATATATAAGGTGGGGTGTAGAATGCCGTCATGGTTCTGGAGCAGGCATGCACCAATGCCGTAGTTACTAGCATCTGTTCGTAAGAAAAATCTTTTGGAAGCATCGGGAAGTCTTAAAATTGGTTCATGTGAGAACAAATTTATAATTTTGTTGAAAGTTTCATTGCATGTACCAGTCCATGTCACCTTCACCGGCATATCTTTTTTTAACAATGAAGACAATACAGCCGTGATGGATGACAAGTTTGGTATGAATCTACTGTAATATTGAACAAGTCCTAACAAACTCCTGACCTGTTTCTTCGTCTGAGGAACTGCTATGTTTAGAATTTTTGAGACTGTACTAGGTAACGTTCGGATATATCCCGATCCAATGATATGTCCCAAAAAGGTTATCTCATTACACGCGATTTGCACCTTTGTAGGTTTAGCAGTTAGATGATAATTCCTTAGAGTGTCAAAAACATATCTAAGTCCCGAAACATGTTCCTCAAACGACGAACTAAACAAGCATATGTCGTCAATATATGTAATAACGTCTGGTCTACCTGATAAAATTTGTCGCATCAGGCGAATGAAGGTAGCTGGCGCATTAACAAGCCCAAAAGGCATCACATTCCACTGGTATAGACCTTGTGGCGTGGAAAATGCGGTGTAGTACTTAGCCTTTTCGGTCAGTGGTATCTGCCAATAACCTTTAGTTAAGTCTATCTTACTAAATATAGTTGCGTTGGATAGACGTGGTAGTAAGTCGTCGATAAGTGGATGTGGTTCGCTGTCAACTATAGTCTTAGCATTTAATTTTCTATAATCAACACATAGTCTAATGTTATTGTCCTTCTTCCGGACAATCACTAATGGAGAAGAGAATGGCGAATTACTAGTCTCAATGATTCCGAGAGACAACATCTGTTCAAGTTCTTTAGTAGTTTTAGCAAGGAAATGTAAAGGAACAGAATAGGGATGTACACGAATAGGTGTATCGTCATTGAGAGTAATGTCATGACTGATAGCCGATGTGCGACCCGGAACGTCGGTCAACACATCTGGATAAGATTGTAATAGATTAGCAATCTGTAGACGCTGTTGCGGTGTAACCGTTGAAGAGATGGTTACATCCCGCCAAGATTCAGTAGGTTGAACTACTGGTACAGGTAACGGTAACTGTACCTCAGGAAAAGAAGATTCTTCTTCCTGGATGACAGATAAGTTAGTATAATGACAAGTGGATACTGTGTTGTCATCTAGTTCATGAAAAATTGACTGTAAGTGTTCAGGACGTGTATGAAATTGCTTGAGCATGTTAATATGAAATATCTTTTTGTGTCCCTTGATATCTAAGACGTATAAGAATAAATGACCAATAAGGAAAGGAAATGATGACTGACTAGAGCTGAGTCATCAAGAAATAAGACAAAAGGGTGAGCGTACACCATTATCTGCGTGGTGCAGAATCATGTACTAATTGTAACTTAAGATAACGGTGATGAAAATAAACACCATTATCACGCTCGATTACCCAACGAGCGTCTCGATTGTTACGAAATGTAACCATCGCCTGTCTATTCTGCCCATTGCATGATGGCAGAAGACGAACAAACTTAACGTTTGCTGTATAATCAAAAAAATTTCTAAGTGCCTGCCAGGTAGTATCC
Source organism: Oreohelix idahoensis (assembly GCA_024509875.1). Taxonomy (NCBI): domain Eukaryota; kingdom Metazoa; phylum Mollusca; class Gastropoda; order Stylommatophora; family Oreohelicidae; genus Oreohelix; species Oreohelix idahoensis. Next base: position 14,331 of record JAMPIV010003929.1, on the reverse strand, counting down.
TGCGGCAGATTTCGCACTAACACTGTGCGAGAATACGCACTTTTCCCAATATATGTAGTATCATTGTCACGAAATAGTGGACAATGATGATATGTATTCTTTATCAAAGAATTAGCCTTCCCTTTCAACACCGACATTGTCTTTCTGTTAGATGTCGTATCATCCTGACTGGACTGAGGATGATACCTATCATCACGAAAGGTATTAAGTTTCCTACATGTCGTAGACGTGTCCTTGCTGGGCAAAGTAAAAACTTTTTCATCATAATTATTTGTGTTAACTTTATGTTTCCTTTTAAGTCCAGCATTATTATTTAACCTATTATTCTTCTTCATAATGTTTTTGTCAATGTTGACAACGTCAACAGTTTTATTAGGATCAGTTATATCCTTAGTATGTTGTCCAATAGATCTATCATCTTCATCAATTTCCAAGATAGTACTGAGAGTGAAGTTGGAAACTGCTGTGCCACATGTATTCATGTTGTTGGCACGAAGTGTAGCCATATCAACAACAGCGTTAGCGTTGCTAAAAGAACGCAAATTCTTTTTTTCCCAATCATTAATTTCCTGTGGGGTACAATCCTTACTACCATGGATGCGTCCCAACATCAGATCTGCAATTGGATTCTGAAGCATGCATACTTTTACGTTTCCTGTGAAAAAAGGAGTGTTAACATGAATAATAGCTGTGGGGTAAAACTCTATTGTTCCACCAAACGTCATGCAACGAACATATTCCCCCGTTGCACAGCTGGGATGTACCAGCGACTGTCGTACACCAATCGTTGTGGATCCCGAATCCCTCAATACTGAGACGACGGATCCATTAACTAATCCCCTGTTAAAAATTAGTAGGCCTGTTCCATCGTTGACTGCAAGACCTACCTGTGGTATAATATGTCCGCAGTTAAGCACTGTTTCTTTCGCCTTCTGAAAAATAAGATTGCATTGCTGGCAACTATTTGCCACATTATAATTAATAGCAAAACATGCAGCAGAAGACTGTGTTGTATTATTGTCAAGTGGAACCTGAGCTATAGGGGTAGTATTATTTGTAACTGCCGCCCCTGTATTATGGTTGTAATGAGATGATCCCCGAGAATGAGATCGATTCCGAGTATAATTGTTAGAATTATCTCGTCGTCCTCTATAGTAACTATTATCTCGATGTCTCGAGCCATGATTATTACCCTTCCAGTTACTATTATCATTGGGAGTATGTGATCGATTATAATGAGTGTTATGTTGACCATTGTGGTAGTTTGTTTGAGGTGAATAATTTCTATCTCGTGATCTACCTCTGTTGAACTCATTTTTATTGTTGAAATCATTATTATGTCCCTTCTGAAAGTTAACATTGTGATTTCTTTGGAACCTGCTTCTGTCTACACTGTGATGTCTTTGTTTGTTATTGTGATTGTAGGCCATATTAGACGCCACAGGTAGAGGTTCTCTTAATGAGGAGTTAGAAATGGTTGCATTCGGGTGTGCCGAACAGTAGTTTAAAGAAATTTTTTCTAACTCATCCATAGTACCTGGTTTACGCTCCTGCAAATATGCAAAAAATGGCTGGCTAACCGAAGATAATACCTTATCTCGTAGTAGTAAATCAACTAATTTGTCGTATGATTTGTTGACTTCTGCCAGTTCAACCCATCTGTTAAATGTATTGCGTATATTCGCAATGAATCCTGCAAAATCCCTTGGAGATTCAGGTAAAATTCCCTTAAATTTCAACCTACAGTGTTCCTCGTCCAGGTGAAATCTTCGTAGAAGCAAGGACTTAATAGCACCGTAGTTATTAGCTATTGATGGGTCAGCATTTTGAGAAGCTGTCAGTGGTTCTCCAACCAAGAATTCATTTAACTTGAGTACCCATGACTCTTCAGGCAAATGGTTTGTTTTGCAAGTCTGTTCAAAACGTGCCAGGAACGATGAAAGGTCGTCGACGTTCAAGTTGAAAATGGGTAGTTTAAAGTTGTAGAAGTGTTTAGGCTGGCTGGATGATGATCCATTTTGTGCGTTATTATTCTGGTTTGCATCAGCATTTTGTGCTTGTAATCTTGCTGTCTCCAATTTAATACGCGCCAATTCCATTTCTTGTTGTAAAATAATTTCCTCTCGTTTCAATTTATTCTCTTCTTCCTGCCTGGAGATTGCTCTTTGCTCTTCTCTTTCACGTTGAGCAATCTCTCTCAACCTATTTTCCTTGGCAATTTGCTTCATCTCAAGTTCTGCTTCCTCTTTCTTTAATGCTGCCTTTTGTTCCTCTTCCTCTTTCTTTAATGCAGCCTTTTGTTCCTCTTCCTCTTTCTTTAATGCAGCCTTTTTCTCTTCTTCCTTTCTTTCATATTTTTCGAGTTCTGATTCAGCAAACTGACGAAGTTCTTGAGATTTATAACCATAATCACGGCCAATTTTAACGAAATGGTCTATAGTAAGCATTTTGACTTTTATCTGTAAGTAATTATTGATAATTACTGATTAAATTAGTCAATAGTAGCTTCAGAGTAATTATTATACTTACTCAACTTAGGAATATTCAATATAGATAATCACAATAGTACTGAACTTAATGTCTAAGTTCAACTAATAGACAATATTTTGTAACAATATTGTATCTAAATAATACTATATCATAAATAGTTATGATATCTGTTAAATATAATGTAATTATATCACACAATTAATTTCAATGTCCAATAATGTTGGGTATAATTCCTAGTAATGATGATATTGTTCAATGTACTAAGTCACTCTCTTAGTACCAGAAAAGTATATTAAATAATATACAATGGGTCTATTACCTCAAAGGTAGCTATAAGATTATTTATTTTGTCAATATATATATATTATATTATTATGCCCTAGGCATCTATGATAAATTGTAGTGCTACTTTCTTGGACTATCACTGCATAATTATGCAATGTCCCATATTACCCTTAAATTTCAGAAAAAATTAATTAAATTAGATTACAAGTGTATTATTGCATATAATAGCATATTATTAATGTAATATAAATATATATCATGAGGACAGACAAGCAATGATGCAACTAAAGGGTACAAACAATGTCAAGACGCAAACAAGACATTTTCACAATTAAAAATGAATTTATGAACTAAATAAAATAAGCGGAAATGTCACAGACCAAATGAAAGGTCATGGTCTGACCCGAGGTCAACTTAATATTCAAAGTACACAAAAAATAAAAATGACTGCGAAAAATGATGACGTCACAGGACTCATAACGGACGAAAATTAACAATCATAAAATAAATGATAGTCAGAGGAGAATGGACGAAATAGTGACGAACATGGTACAGAACTGAATAAAATTATTAACTGAATACGAATAAAATACACCAATTATCTACGGGACAGTACAGCTAACGCAAATTGTCAAACGGTAGCAAATTTGGACAGACTGTCCAATGGCAACCTCAATGGGCTTCCAAAAGTGCGATCGTTTAAGTTCCCTAAGAACGACTGAAATCTAGGTGGTCAGCTGTTCGCGACATTCCCAGAGATTTCAGTTCCCTCTCCAACCGGCCCACGAATTAACAACAAATACATACGATGGAAAACAAACTTAACATATATACATGAAAATACATAGACATGCCTAATCAAAGCGAAATGGACTCAGTATTACGGTTTTGCAATGACGACAATTTAAACAGCTAGACTTATCTTTCCCGTTGCTTCGGTCAGTGCTATAGGTCGTCAACAGCTAGGCTAATGCCCTTGACTGCCTGCTCCTGTAGTCCATTTCTTGTGTCTGCTTCAAATGACTTATTTTTCCCTTGGTTAGGCTTAAAAGAACGACTTCAGTTTTTCTCCGATAGTTTCACCTACACGAATTTCAGTGACGTCGCGTTGTTAGGCATTAGACTGAGTACTGCGTCATAGGTCATAATTCAGCACATCATGTGATCGTAACTTGATCGTAAACATTTCATTCGAAAGTCATTCAGAAATTTTTTTGTCGATCCCCAGACACCGGACACCACTGTTGCAAGTGGAAGTGGTCTGTTGCAAGGCGTGGTTTGGTTAGCTCTGAACAATGTTCCATGTAATGTCAATAAAGTAGTTATAAATTCTGGCCATTGTTTTATCTTCTTGATATTCTTGAGTGATCGTGTATCGTGCCTTCTATGTAAGATTACGCGAATGCAGGGGTGGAAGATTCTGAACAATAATTGAACCTTGGAATACGATTGATGTGACAAGTCGGTTCCATTGAGTCCACCAACATTTAATACAGTTTACACGTCAAAACGATTCATGCATGTTGATCACAAAGGTACATATTATAACTTGAAAATATATGGCATAGATATGTAGATATCCTATCAGTCCTTGTCCAATAATCAAATTACTGTATGCAGATTGTCATAGCTGTATGCACGCGCGGTTGGGGTTTCCAACGGCCGACAGTGAGTCTATGAGTCTGGCAAAATCAAATACTATGGACTGTAATTCATCCTTCCTTAATTTTCACTTCGTACTGACCTTTAATCATTTCAAATCTTCGTAATAGCAATGGACTGACCCATGTCCGTACTTGCATAAAATATATCTGTATGGCAATACCATGCCCAACATTGGAAGGAGAGTCATACGCGTCTTAACAGCTTGACGGTCAATGTGAAAAGGGTAGCGTTTCTTAGTTACCGACTGTGTCCTAAACAACTCTATACACGTCATAATCGATCGTGTCTAAAGCGTTCAAAATTGAAACCTCTATCGCAATATATTAAATGCCTTAACCTTTTACAATTGCACGTCTGGTAACCTTTAGCAGACGGCGTTAATAACCGTAAACTACTTATCTTATAATGCCTCCTCTCCAGCCTCAGCATCTGGTTTGGATGGAATCGGTACTCCTCTGCAGCAACATTTAAAACAATAGGTCTGTCTCCTTCCGTCCTTCAAACTTCGCCCAATAGTATCTTGTACGCCATTTTAACTGCTCTTGAAACTGGAACTTCGAAAATTTTGATGAAAATGCGGTAATCTTGAATTTATCCAACCTTATGCTTCACAAATGGATAAAGCAGTGACACTGGTTCCTCACACGAACCATATTTTCATCTAGCGACGACTTGAAATTCACAAATCATGCCAGTTTAGCTTGAAACAACTTGAGTTTCTTCTTACAGACATGAAGCAACGGCCTTCTTCTTGGCGTATGCCGAACTGGTACCGTAAAGTTCCAATAAATGCCAGTGTTTAGTCGGCATTAATTCCACTGTTTTTCGTGGCGTATCTTCTGTAATAATCTTCTTCTTCTTCCGTCCTTAGACCACCGACCGTCAAAAGCAGTCAGTGGCCATTACGCCCTAGTGGCGTCTTAGGGCAACAGCAGATAGGTTTTCTTTGCCATTGTTTTTCCCATCACGCCTATTGGCGTCTTTAGGGCAACGGCAAATCAATCCATTTGCTGTTGTTTCCGTAATCGAAGTGACTGGCAAACGGGTGATCAGCCCGTTGGTCTGTAATAATCACTGTAGCTCAAATCCACCGGCTTGGCTACCCATAATAGCTGTTGCATTGCGTTTTATCATGTTGTTCATATGTATTCTTTCGTTGTAGATTTTTGACCAAGCAAGTCTAAGGCACAACGACAACAGTAAAGATAACTGTAAACAAACGCTCCACTCTTATGTAGACGCTAGATTATAACTTTTAATGACATCACTGAGCTCCATCTACAGTATATATTGAATATGATAATCACTGATCAATGACATAGCTATATATATTGGCGTTTCCGCTAGGCATAATAACGTTATACTTTGATAAAATGATCAGTCAAGTCGTCAAAGTTCGCGACACTGTCGATTTAGCAAGACATGCCGACATTTATTGAAATGATACATCTGAATACTTCACTGTCAATAACATCTCTCGGGCATACATGCTCAATGCCACCTCCAAAAAGAATTAGGAATAAATCATGCTGACACACATAAAATACTTGAGCTTCATCAAGACACGTCCGCCTTCTACATGAACACATTGAGAAGTCCTAGCAGACGATTTACACTTCTGCTCAACTTTTCATTACTTCTGCATGCATACATTAGCCTACGTCATATCCTATTGAGGTGTAGTTCCGTGTAATATGAATTTGTTAGAGCATAATAACGCTCTCCACAAGCAAACCCGTTGTGGTGTGCAAAATAATTCGTAACAATGTGGACTTATACAATATGTCTTGTCCGCAATATAGATGAAGTTAAAGGAACAGACAATGATATCACAATAAAAATATAAAATACTAGAGAAACTTTAATTGCTCTGAAATATACATGAAAATTTAAAAAAAAAAAAAAAAAAAAAAAAAAAGTCTAATTCAATAATAAGAATGTTCAACCTAAATGTCAGACAGTTTTACTGTATCGCTCTGAAACATGGAGAGCAACAAAAAGGACATAGAAAATTTATAAACTTCCATAAATTGAAAACATATGAAGACATAACATGCAGAGTTCTTCACGAAGGACAGCTTACAGAACCGTTTGGGATAAGAACTGGAGTGCGACAGGGTTGCCTCTGTCTCCATTTCTTTTCTTACTAGCAATAGCTCTGGGTATGAGAACATCAACAACACACAACAGAAATGGAATCCAGTGGACTCTGACTAAGCAGTTGGATGATCTGGATTTTGCTGATGACTTGGCTCTTCTGTCCCATAACCGTAATCAGATGCGGGACAAATTGAAAACACTCGATGAGAGGTCACAGCAATTGGGTCTGAAAATACACAGGGAACAGACAAAAATAATGAGAATAAATGCAGGTAATGATAACTGGCTTGAACTGGAAGAAACATCACTACAAGATGTAGAATCGTACACATATCTTGGCAGCAATATAGACAAAGTTGGAGGGACAGAAGTGATATCAAAATAAGAATACAAAAAGCAAGAGGAGCTTTCATTGCATTGGGAAATATATGGAGATCAAGAGAAATCTGATCCAACACGAAAATAAGAATCTTCAACTCAAATGTGAAGTCAGTACTATTATATGGCTCTTAAACAAGGAGAACAACAAAGACAACAACCAAAAGATACAGACTTTCATAAAATGGGGGTGCTTTGCGTAGAATAGAGGGAATTAAGATGGTATGACAAGGTTACCAACGTGGAACTGATGACAAGAACCACGAGAAAGTGCCAGTGGAACACAAGAGATGAGAAGAAGACGATGGCGATGGATAGGACACACACAGAGGAAACCTGTTGATAGCATTACAAGGCAGTCCTTGATCTGGAACCCCCAGGGCAAGAGAGGCAGAGGTAGACCAAGAAGCACATGGAGAAGAGAGCTGGAAACAGAGGCGAAAATGATGAGGAGAACGTGGAAAGAACTTGAGATGATGGCACGTGACAGAAGGGCTTGGCATGTGTTTGTTGAAGGCCTATGCTCCTTTGGGAGTGGAGGGTTATGAATGAATGAATATATTGGTGCTTGCATTTCAGGTGTTTCATATTGTTTCACTGCATTGTGTAGCTCCTTACACTGTTTAGTTATATTGGTTCTCTTGTACCTGCATCAACCACTGACATACATAGCACTTACACCCACCTACGCTCACGTTAGCATATTCCGATAACATAAGAAACATAGTTAATTGCTTATCGTCTGCTCCAGCTACCAGACATGAGTGCCCATGTTGACTCACTTTTGGTGTCCAGCAACAACGAGGCCGAGTTGTGGTCTTCCTTCACGCTTGTGGTCTGACGATTGGTGCTGGTGTCGTGATCCTTCATTGTTAACAATTACTTCTTAATATAGAGATACATTAATGTTAACATCAGTACTTTTATAGAGTTTTGTTAATTTATGACATTAATATTAACTTCAGCTCTTCTATAGAGATTTATTAATGTTTAAATTAGTTCTGTTATAGAGAATATATAATGTTAGCACCCGTTATTTCATAAATATATTACTGTTAATATTAGTTCTTATACAGGTACACTATCGTTAACATCACTTCTTTCAAGCTAAAGTCATAGTTGTAGAGGTAGGTACAAGAGGTCAAGTGGCTGCCTCAGCGTAATTTGATCTACTGAAAACTATTGGGTGTGAAAGGACAATCAAGATACAAGGGGAAATGCCTAAAGGTCATCGTGTTCGCTGTGGAACAACCGAAACGGTTATGGAATTCGGGACAGTAATTTATTTTACAACATACTGGTTACTTTCATAATAGCCTCAAGCTGCCAGAATGGACAAACCCAGGTGTGAAGTCGGAAGTCACATCCAAGGTGGAGTGGGCTTATTTCTCAGCACATGATGAAACATCTCTCAACAGGGGGCTGACACCTGGGAGTCATCATTCAAATGGGCTCACCCTCCTAAGAGTAAAAAAGGAGATAAAAGGGATGTAACACTTTGTCTGACGTGGGACTAACTCTGATGATCAGATTGCCTCCTGTGGTAACTCTGACATTGTTATCAGACTATGATCTGGTTTTTTTTTTTTTTTAATTAATGTGTTTGCTACTTTTCTTTGAAGCACGCCCCTTTCAACCATCTACCATGTACATGGAGCTGTTGGTTATATCAGGAGACGTGTTTTCCTTTATTGAAATATGTTTTTGTTTGTATTTTATTTTATACCATATTATCTTCTAGTAGGAATTTTTCCTTTTGGTAGTTATATTTCAAAATGGCTTTTTTTTATCAATTCAAAATATGATATTTTCTAAGCTGGTATGTTTTTATTTTCACTGGACGGTTTATTTGGTTAATCTGTATGTATTCTGGGGAGAGTCTTTCACCAGTGTGGACTACTGGCTCGGATCCTTATTTATTTTTTTATATGTTAGCTTTAGTTTTTGTAATATAGTGTTTTATTAACTTTTGCACTTCTGTAGGGGTCTTTGGACTATGAGATTTTCTACACTCATTTCTACCTTGTGGTTACTACAGTGTTTTGCCTCTGCTGGTTATGCTTTAGCACCTTTTTGCAGTCCACCAGAAAGGTCTAATTTGTGTTTGGTTCTTGACACTTTTCTCATGTGGGGTCTTGAAACAATCATGTCACAGTTCAAGCTTGAGCTCAGCAATTTTTTATAATTGGTATTTTTAGTTCATTTGTATTTAGACATTTTTTGTGCTTGTTTTTTTTATTTTTTTTTTTTTTGTTTTTTTTTTTTCTTTTTTTTTTTTTTTTGAACCAGCGTGTGACTTGGGCTTTCAGCCCGTTCGGTAGCCAATGACACTCAGTATTGCGAGGCTGGGGAAACTGAGGACTTTCCTTCCAACCCGGTCAGGAGCTTCGAAGCCTTCCCCATCCAGCAAGGGTTTTCACAGGAGCCGTCAGGTATTCAGGTCAAATTTTTTCCGGCCGTAAACATTCTCTTCAAACGCCGGACGCCCGGGTTTTAACCATGAACACCTTGGTCGCCAGTTTTGAAGCCATTACACCAGCGCGGCTCCCGCTTGTTTTTTTTTAAAGGATTTTATATGAGTGTCTTGCTTGTTTACTTTGGTCTCATGCTGTTATCCACTCTTCAGTTATTGCTTGAGTAATTAAGCTCTTAATTTCAAACTTCCCTAAGCCTATTTCAATTGTGTTATAGCTAGTTCTTCCTCCTTTGGCTTCTTTGTCTGCAAGCTCATTTCCTACTGTCCCCACATGTGATGGTATCCATGTTAGTGTTACACTGCATTCTATAGTGTGCAGATATGTATTGACCTGTAGTATTTCCTCTATAATATCTGGCCTGTTACATTTCATTTATGTTTCTGATAGCTAATACTAATGAAAGGGAATCTGTGAGAATGGTTACTTTATTTTGGTGGGTTTTCTGCAGCTATTTCTAAGGCTTTTAGGATTGCCACTAATTCTGCTGTAAAGATGGATGTATTACCTGTTACTTTGTATCTTTTTATAAATTTTTAATTTTGGTATTGTTATTCTGCTCACTAATTGTCCTTCTTCATCTTTTGACCCATCTGTATATATAGTTAGGCTATTATTTATATACCGTTCTATGTACTCTAGTGCTTTACTTTTTGCTGAGATTATGTTTTAGATTTGCTTATGATCTTTGATAAGTGGGAGTCAGTTTCTGGCACTTTTAATTCCCATGGTGGGATCTTTGCTTTATACTGAGCACTACTGTTTATCATATTAAATAGGTTTGGGTGTTGATCCACTTCATCCATTGTTTTTCCACCCTGACGGGTAATTTTTATGGTTTAATGAATGTTGGCCTATGTACTGGTTACCCCTATCAAAGATTTTGTGTGCGTTTTGTAACGATGATCTGTAGACCTCTAGTGGCGGGAAAAGGGGGAGGGGGAATAAAACAATTTCTAAGCTAAAGAAATTTCAGACAACCCTCTCCAGCCGGCATTTTTTAAAAAGCTGTATCAACAGAATAAAGGTACTTTTCCTGCGTTACCAATGAAAATCAAGGAGCTAGCGTACTGACTTGAATTTACTTTATTTGTGAACTGTATTAGACAGTAACGCAATCTTTTCTTTGAAGTGAGATTAATGCATCAGGCAGTAACGCTATCTTTTCTTTGAAGTGAGATGAATGCATAAGATAGTAACGCAATTTTTTCTTTGAAGTGAGATGAATGCATAAGACAGTAACGCAATCTTTTTGAAGTGAAATTAATATTTTTGTTTGAATCGTCAATCGCTATTGGTGTAAGTACAAAAGTCTGATCATCCGGGTTATAAAATGTCGATATAGATATTAAATTGAACATAGATTAAAGAACGCCCATGGCTTACAATTATTTCGTGGTGCATTCATCACAAACCATAAGTCATGATAAGTTTGACTACAAAGACCCATTGAAGCTGAAATGGCATGAAAGGAAATAAAGTCACCACAGTTAGATTAGTGCTATCATCAGGAACACGTAGCAGAAATAGCAGAACACACTAATGTGCCGTCATTTTTTTTGGGCGGATCACTTGCTCGTTTTTATCTAATTTATTTACAACACAGGGATATTAGCTACGTACAAAAGATGAAACTGATTAAAAACAAAATTATTAACTTTTTTTCCGTTTATTTTTTTATTTATTTATTTACTTTTTGAACACTTTACGTAAACAAACCTTAGTTTATTTTAACTGGAAACAAATTTCCAAGTGTATTATTGTGTACGATGCGCTTGTTTGGCTGACTAATAAAAGTTACATTTCGTTTTATTGATTTCATATTTTTCAGATTTCGGAGATCTGTGTACCGAAACGAAAGTGCTGTGTTATTTTTCAGTTTCCCACCAGTGATGTCATTCATTTATAGTTCAGCTGCCCCATAGAGCATAGGCCTTCAACAAAAACGTACCACTCCTTCCTGTCCTGTGCTCTCTGTTTTTTGTTTTTTTTTTTTTTTGTTTTTTAAATCCTAATAAGAAAAACTATCCGTTCAACCTCTGATGGGTTATAATTAGATATATATTGTTTTTTTTCAAATTTGTTTCCAAATAATTATGAACCACTGCCGATGATGAGAAAAGTAACATCACATTTGTACAAATCAATGTAAAAAGGGGACCAATCAACAATTGTGCTTATATGTTAAAATAAATCTACAAATAAAAACTAACATCTCATCAAGAAGAAATTCTGAAACAAGAATAATATTAAAGTGGAGGGGTGTAAAGGCCTGGTGGTTTCCAGTTATAAAAACTGACTTTAACAGATAATTTTACAATTGACTTTCATCTTTAAAAGTCATATGCATTGTAAGCAAGCATCATACCTTCACTATTCCTAAATCCATCCACTAAACAGTTCACATGTGATCTTCGTGGTACATAATGTTTTGACTATATTATGCAGTTCCCTAGGTCTGTCTTATTCTTAACACTCGTCTTCTATATTTCTAGTAAAGTTGAGGAATGCTTGCCAAAATAATCTAATATTGGTATTCTCATTTGGTCATACTCCTCTTACATTTGTTAGCAAAAAATGTTCTATATTCTTGTCTTGAAGACATCCTGCACAGTAAGATTCTTCTAAACATGAAATAGCCTTTTCCCAGCTGTAATCTGAGAAGTTTTCTTACATAACTGGGAATATATTCAAACTTCACCTAGATATTCAGGACATTTTCCTAGTTGATAGAGCCTTGAAACAACTTATATGCATTGTCTTCCTTTTCAGATTTTTTATCCCACTCTGCTTTCCCATTTATTCGTCCTTTTATTAAATCTTTAATTAAGCGTCTTAATCTCTGATTTACTCGTCCCTACATTTATTAGATTTTTTATTCAGATCTACCGTTTCATGGCTTCTTTATCTGCCTTTTCATTTCCTTCCTGAGTGCCAACTTGTGAAGGTATCCAAGCAATTTAGACTGAACATCCTCTGTGAATATAAGTATGGTAGTAGCCAGAAATATCTCCTCTCTCTATATCAGGTCTACTCACATTCTTGTAAGTTTCTCAGTTCTTTAATTGTTTGATAGAGGAGTCAGTTAAAACTGTTTAGTTTTTTTTGAGGGAGGTGTTCATTAGAGAATATTTCATCGTGCTTTTTAGTAATTGCCATAATTCCTCTGCAGTTATCTAATGGATGTATTTTTCCGTCGATGCTATATTTCTTTTGCCATTTTCCTATATTGGAATATATATTCCTCTATCCCCCATTTTTCCATCCTATCCCTTGGATCGATCTGTGGTGCATCAGTAATGCTGGTTTTTTAATAGTTGTTGTTATATATTTATTGGCTGTGTTTTTTAATATTTTCTATATTATATTGTTTTCTTAAGCTATTTCTGCTAGTCATTAGTCCGTGTCTGGTTTCTTGATCTCCCAGAGGAGGAGTCACTGAGCTTGTATTCACACCCTGTTATTAATTTGATGTAATTAATGACCCAGGTGGACAATTTCCTCCATACACTTCCATCCTGTAGGGTATTCCTAGTGTATTTCATAGGATTGCCGAAGTTGTTAGTTGGCATCTGGTAAAAGTTGCATTGCTGGGTGAGACTTATCTAACATAACTCTGTTTATGTAATTTATCTTAACTCCTTCTCCGTAATTCTAAGGTAGAATTCCAAAGCACCTCTATAGCTCCATTGATTTTTGAGCTGATTTTGCACTCTAATGTACATAAAGCCTGAATGGCTGAATTCTGTCTAATTTAATCTTGTTACTGTGTGCAGGCAGAGGCATATATTGTCTTCCATAATCTATATTCCTCTAATAAAATATTTATAAAAATGGCCTTGTCTTGTGCTTGCACCCCATCCATTACCTTTCCAATATCTTAATAGTTAGTCCAATCCTCTGCAAGACTCCACTAGTTTATCCTATGTTTTTATTCCAGTTCAAGCTGTGGTCCAATATCATTCCTAATAATCGGGTGGTTTGCAACTGTATTAATGTTTTGCCTGGATATTTATGTCTAATAATTTTATTTTTTACCACCCTACCTTTACAGAAGATCATACCAAATTGTTTTATTTGTATTCCAGCTGAAAAACCCATATTTGGTCATCCATTTACAATACTTTATATTATATTTGCACTTCTGTAGATCCTTATATAATATTGGCAGTATGTCTCCCAGTCCCCTTCAAATAAATAGCAAACAACATTCTGCAAACTGTGACAATTTTATTTGTGTATAAATCACATTAAATTCCTCACCGTAAATCATTTTACCATTCATTGTAAAAATTAGAATGAGGTACATTACTGATCCTTGGGGTATCCATTTTGTTTACATACAGTTCTGATCTCATCATGTTTCCCTGAACAGTGAAGATCTATCTAGCAGGAAATTCTCTCAATAAATATATATTTTTACGCGGGTACTCCTATCTTCTACATTTTAAAAGAGAGCACCCTCTCTCCATCATTCATCAATAAGCCCTAGCTATATATCTAAAAATACTACTACCACAGTTTTTTTCTTTCTTTTTGAAATCCTGATTTTACTTCATGTTCCAATTTAATTATCTGATCCATAGTGCATCTGTTCTTCCTAAATCCTGACTGGAGTTTGAGTATATAAATTATTCTTTCCAAATAAAACTTTAATCTTTTTATTTACTATGGTTTCTACATATTTTTAAACCTAGGATGGGAAGTTAAAGAAATTGGTTTGTATGAACTGGCATCATGGGCCTCCTTTTTCTGGTTTTAGTATTGGAATAATTACAGGCTGTTTTCCATGTTTTGGGAATTTTTCCTTGTATTCCAAATTTTGTTAAAAAGGGATTGTATAATTTCATGGTACTTTTTGGTATGATGTGTTCCAAGATTTCACAGCTCAAGATGTCATGCCCTGCTGATGTATTGTTGTCATTATAGTATGTGGTTT
>JAMPIV010003928.1:0-169687 GCA_024509875.1 Oreohelix idahoensis | reverse complement strand
TATGCCAGCACTCCTGTCTGTGCCATCATTCTAGATTCTTGCACATGTCTTTATATCCCTTATTGTCTGTTTCTCATTACCATGTTAAATTCCAGAACGAAGGATGCCTTGTAATGCTGTCAACTGTTTTTACTGTGAGTGTGTCAACTTCCAGTGCCAGTGTAGATTGTTTGACTTGTGGGACTGTTGAATATATTATACACTGATAATACACTCATTGCTGGCAACTCTTCTTGTCAACAACATATGTTCAACATAAAAAACGCTGTGATGCTGTCCTGTAAGGAGCTATTGGAACTGCTTGGTTTGCAGGTTCCTTGCAGGGGATGCTGCGCGGTGGTGGGCTCCAGGGTCGTTAGGAGCTCAAACGGGAAATGTTGATGATAAGAGCGGTACCAGACAGTTTTTATAATCAACAAAATTACAAATGGTCGTAACTGCATGCGGATGTGCCATTGGGTTGAAACAAATAATCTACCTTTTTTTTTTGTTGTTTTCAGTGATAACATGCTGTGTCTCTTTTATGTGATTATGTTTGTCAGATTCTTTTGTTCACTCTATGTTACCCGGTGTTTCGTGCATTAACATTTGAATCATTATCATTTTCTGTCTGTGAACAGGTTTTTAGACTTTTACATCACTATAGGGCAACAGAAAAGAGGAATTTTTGGCCTGGTTAGGAGTGTGACACCACTAGAAAAGACGTGCGGTAAGATATTCAACGTGCTGTCTTGTCCTTGTGAATTTTATGAAAATAGAGTTTGCAGTTGTTGTAAATGTCCAACACTGTCCTTCTTTATACTCATTTATACAGGTTGTGTTAATGTTATTGTCCCAAACATATCCTTCTTAATCATTTAATTATATACAGCTCCTGATTTTGTGTGTATGTTCAAACAGTCCCTCCTTAAAATTCATTAATACAGTTCAGAATTATGTTAATGTTCAAAACAAGTCCTTAAAATTCATTAATACAGTCTAGCTTTGTGTTTTAGTGTTCAAACAGTTCTGATCTGTGAATCTGAATTGTGCTATTTACACTTTGTCTTTTCAGGCGCGAATTAGAAGGGCCAGTTTAGAAGTCTGAGTAATCCCAAATCTCCATTTTGACCATGTTGACTTGTTAAGAGTCACTCCGGGTGTACAGTCACGAGTATCAGATACCAGGAAGAAGTGATTTCTGACATAGGTCAGGGTGTCACTTATGACTTGACAGTTCGGTTCAAAATTCACCAGTACAGGTAATCTCAATATAGTGTTATTAAAGTAGACCACATGGTCTTTTTTATTTGGACATGGTTTGGGGCCATTATAAATTGGGCATTGTGTTTAGGTCAATTGGGCGCTTCTTGCTAAATTGAAGCATATTACTATTCATATTTAATTTGGGGCGGGTAGAGGTTAATTTAGTGGTTTTTGGTCAGTTAACATGACGCACATCATAATGTTAATTAGGGGTTATTAGGTAGGTTTACTATTGCACATTAAAGTAAATTTAGTGGTTATTTTTCAGGGTTAATATACTAAATTTTTTAAAGCATATTCCAGGGTTTTTACCAGCCTTTTCAGGTCCAAGTCATGATTTTTCAAGTATGGGATACTCTAATATTTTCCTCTATCTAATTTTCTGATATAATTATCGCTTTGTAACCAGCAATACAGGAGCTTTACTGTCTCCCATTACCAAAGGGTGTTAGAAGATTTCTTTAAATAAACTGGGTTTTTTTTTTTTTAAATCTTTAAAAATTGAAAAATACTGACATAGGCCTTGAATGTTCAGAGCACCACTTTTGATTGGTGCCACATCCGAAAAACATATTGTATGCAATTTGGGGTCTCATGAATCATGGCGGCGTCTGTATTTGTCTGGCTAATTATAGAAATTTCAAGGAGATGTTTAAAAATCATGTCTTTTTCCACGTTATAGTGTATTTGTTCAATGTCAAGTTGCAATACAACTGTTAGGGACATGGATGAATCATATGACATAAAAAATAAGCTTATGATGTATTGATTTAAGATTAACCAGTTATTTTATCATAAAAGGCTAACAAATTATGTGAAATAAAATGCAAAATTAAAATTATTTTTTGACTTGATATTTTTGACACGCTATATTCTGGTCTGGTGGTCAATATGACATTGAGTGTTTGTGAATGTTTTGAGTAGTTAAGTACCTATTGTTGGAGTTTGAGCTGGCTTCGTCATTAACTGGGTTGAAGTTGTGCTGTAGGCCTCTGCTAGAGTCTTGTCTGGATCGTTGTTTAATCATGACTGTGTGGTTACAAGGGATTGACCATTAGTCTTGGGCCTATGACATGAAGGTGTCACAGGAGGAAGATGAAACTTGGCACAATTTAATATGTTCATCTTATTTGCAATGTATGTGTAAAGTACGCATTTTTTTTCTCTCATATGACGTTTCCCGCTTACGGCGCACGGCGCAATGTACCATTTTGAACGGATCTGCTGCTCCAAAGATTTGACAAAACAATGGAAAGAAGGAGGCCAGAGCTGTGATAAAATTTCTGATGTTTCCAGGGACAAACACCCTTTCATTTTTGAGAATGGTGACAGTAGATGAGACTTGGGTACACCATTAGGACCCCGATATCAAATTGCAGCATGCTATGGGGAAAAACCCCAGGCTCCCACACACCTTCAGCCGAGGCGGCAGAATCTGCAGGAAAAGTGATGCTGACTGTTTTTTGGGATGGCGAAAGGGTGTTCCTTTTGAAAGATTATTGCCGCATGGCTACACAGTTATGGACTGTACTATGCAGTTTTCTCATACCAATCTAAGAAAGGTTGTGACTGGAAAGAGGGTCTAACGCGATACTCAAAATCTTCCTTTGTTTAAAGATAACACGCCCTCTCACAAAGCAGGATTGTTGCAGTTAGCAGACAAATCGATTTGTATATTGGATAATTCTTCCACAACCAACCATATATTCTCAGAGTTGGCTACATCAGACTTTTTTTTCTATTCCAAAATCTTAAAAAACAGCTAAAGAAAATCATTTTGACAGCGATGAAGAGGTTATACTGGCATGTGCTGAATGGTTTAGTTTGAAAATAGGGTGTTTCTACTCCAAGATCATTTAAGGTCAAGACTGTGATGGAAAGAGAAGTGTGTCCATATTCAGACGGTGGCTATATTGAGATGGAATAAACACTATACTAAATTTTCAGCTCTCTGTGGGTACTTTGCTCCTTCTTGGTAAGGACCAAGACTTGTCAATCCCTTGTATAACTTGATGCAGGGTATCTGGCTAGAGGTAAATTTGCAATATGGGCAGTTACATGTAGATTCTTGGTTTAGTGTTCAATGCAGCAGCCTTACACACTTTAACACTGTTCTTGTTTGTGACCTTGACTCTTTAATATTTTCAATGATTGTGGTGCTCAGTAAGGAGTGTGTTGTGACCTGGTGGTTTTGAAGTGTCCTGTGTGTTGAAGAAATAGCAGGTTCATTAAGAGTCAGACTGACTTCCTGTTCTTTGCTTTGATCTTTTTTGTAGATGTTGGCAGTGTTGTTGGTTTTGTGCCCATTGACCAGGGCAGCTGTCAACTTAGTTTTGATATTAATTTAAAGGATCTGTTGTGGGGATGGGGTAGTTGCACCTTGTTGGACGAAGTGAGTCGTACACCTCCCATACTTTTGCTGTATTTTTCTGCATGCCACTGGCTGCTGAATTGTTGGGCACTAAAGATTTGTCTTTCTGTCATGTTTATATTATAATTGGACATCCCCCTTCCGTGATCAGTAGTTATAAGGTTTAAATCTTTTCGTATCTGCCAGTGTGGACTGTCGGCTTGCCTTCATCTTACTGTCGAGCTATACACAGGGTTGATTTTGCCTTTTTCAATTTGAGTTACGTTTTACTTCAGTGCTTCAGTGGAATATGCTTCTTTTCTCAGGATACGTTCCAAAATTGACACCAGTCTGATATTTCTTTCAGCGTATTGTATTATTAAGCTGATGGCTCTGAATAATAAACGACCACTGAAGTGAATATGTCCCTTGTTGCCTATCCATCAAGAAGATCTTTCACAACCCTGAAAAGTTGCCCAAACACCAACCTTCATAATTTTCCTTACAGTATCAATTTTTCAATTTCTTGCAGTTTTATGTTGTAGCATCAGTGAGAGCTGATAGTGGAATCCCCCACTTTGTGCAGTTAGTGCTTGAAAATCAATTTTTCCTTACTGTGTGCAGAGTGAAGCTGATTTTCTCCGTACCTATTCACTTCTCAGTGGTCAGTCTATCGGCAGTGTCGGGGGAAAAAGTTTGAAATAAAAAGTGCAATGGCATATATTCAGTGTGGCTCCATGAACTTTGTGCAGGCCACAAGCTTCCAACATTAGTTCTAAGCCATAGTTCTGGTTCAGCTAGGCATTAATTTGTCTTGAATAGCCCCAGTTTACATTAGGTCCTTAAATGGACTGTTAAAGCAAAATGTCCTTATAATTTTAACGATGAGCATGCATCATTATATGCAGTCTGCTTATCAAGAGCTCTTGCATGTTCAAGCAACTTTGATGTAAGTTATTGTGTTTTTATCACATTTTACATCCCAGTAAAAGACATGGAATTCCACTTTGCTTTAGCTGCAATTGATTTGGTCTTCGTTTCACATCTAATACAGTACAATGTAAATGTTCTTGCTAAGCCGGGCTCTCAGAAGTGAGGTGAAATATGGAGGCCTGTCCCAATCGAGGCAGGTAGAAAGTTTTACTTTTCTGACAGACCAAACAACTGTATGGCAATAGAACTATCAAGTGAAAATTTTTGTGTAAAATTTTATTTATTCCTGTTTTGGAATTAAAATTTGGTGTCTTTGACTGAATTATACTGAGTCCTAAATTATCTCAGTTCTTCGAGTTTCTTCCTTGGTCACAAATGAAGTCCACATCTGTAGGTCTTTAGGTAGTATGTTAGACGTTTTTTGATGTGTACCGAGGGGGTGAGTGGTAGACGGGTTTTGTTGTTTTCCAGGATAGTGTAAAACGCTCTTTGACGTGGTCAAGTGGGATTCCTGTTCGAGGGTAAATTAATAAAAAATTTGAACAACAAAGTAACTGTATGAGTAGGCCTAAGATATGTATATTACCAAATCAAAGTTCCTAATACGCATACATTATTTCTAGTCTAATCATTATGTTAACTTAGAAACAAAAACTGGGAATTTATAGTTAATTGGTGAGCACACAAAGGTATGCTCATAATATTCTTTTTTTATCATGTTAAGTGATAATATCTATTAAATATCTAACTTCAAAACGACATAGGCCTAATACACCACATACCCCCCCCCCCCCCCCCCCCCCCCCTAATATATAGTAACTGGAGGTAGAAGGATATGAATAATAACCCCCCCCCACTTTGATCTCCCCCCCCTAAAAACTATAAATATCTACACCTGAGGAAAACAAGCCCAGGCCTTTACATCTCACCCCCCCCACCATCCCACTCTTAACAATTTTTGTTTGGTTTTTTTGGTTGCATTTTGTTTTATCTCGTTTCCTGTTTGTTTAGATATTTTTTTAATATTTATTATTATTTATTTTTTAATCTTAACATAGGCCTGTGCACAGAATTGGTAATTTTCATTTAATCCTAATTTACTGTTGATTTTGACAGTTGTGATGCCACTTTCATTGCTTCTGGGTTATTCGTGTTATCTGGAATTGAAAACACTGTTTGCCTATCCTAATTTATAACCCTTCAGAGGTTTTTGGAACGGGTTTTGTCTCTTATTCAAAATAAAATTAATATTAAAGCATTACAAAATATTATTTATTTTCCACATAAAATTGTGGGCATGGGTTATTGATAAACAGGGCTGAGGCTATAGGATATGGATTCGCTTCATTTTCTATTCTGTCCATCTTATACTGGTGTCAAACTATGTTTCGCGCTATCAGTTGGTAACCAAGAAAATTTCATTCATAAACACTATTAATTCGGCAAATGGTTTAAAAATAAACTATATTACGGACACAAGTACAGTAGGCCTATCTCTTAACTGGATTTATGTTAAATATGTTTTATAAATGAGTTAAATGAATTTATTACTTTCATCATTTGAAATGAAATCTATTATATACTTCTTGTATGCGCCAAAACAAGTTCGTCTGGTTGTTTTTTTCAAGTTAGCATGCGACTTTACTGCTCACTTTCTCCATGCACGTCATTATATATTTCTTTTTTTCACATAGTGCAATTTGGTAATTGTGCAGTTTTTCCTGGCGGCCTATACTTGTTTCTTTAACTTATTCATTTTATCCCATATATACTGAAAAGTGACAACCAGGCATGTTTTAAATAATATTTTTCTAAGGTGTGAGGCTTGATTCGAATAGCAGACTGCGACGCAGATAAAAATAAATTTGTGTGTTCACGTTCAATTACGCAAAACGCCGATAAACGTTCTGGAAAGGTTTTTAGTGCGCAAGGGAAGTAAAAATTCTACGATAACTGTAGTTTATCCGAAATATACCATCCAGTTATGAAAAAACATGGACACAGCATCCAACTTTCGATTACGTATTTTTTTTCCAGGGTGCCGATATGGGAAATTCAAGGTTTTAGCCATTTTTCAGCCTTTTCAAGGCATGGAATTTTTTTTTTACCTTTTCCAGGTTTTTCCAGGTCGCTACGAACATGAGTGTTTCTGGGTGTACAGAATGAAAGTTTATTTTTAGTCTATTAGAGCTGATCTGGTTGGTACATATTAAACCTGGGTCGGTGGCAGCTGATGGGTGCCAATTATCATTTCAGTACCTTATCTCCCTATGAAGGAATAAGTCCTCTTGCCAAGCATTCCATTCTTATGCAGTCCATTCAAGGTTTTCCCATTTCTTCTTTATCTTGTTGTCTTATCTCAAGTTCTTTCTCCTTGTGTTTTTTAGTCTCCCCCACTTATCTTATTCATGTGGATTCCAATTGAGGAACTGTCCTTGTGAGTGATTATCATGCTGGTGCCAGCACTTTCTCCTCACTCTTGTTTCTTTGTTTAGGCTTCTTTCCATCAGTTCTACAGTAGTACAAATTCTATTCTATTCTGCACATGCAGCAATTTAAGAAACTCTACGTTCTAATTGTCAATTGTTGTTTAGTTGATGGGTGTCACATGGAATGGATTTAACTAGTTTACATGGTTTAGTGGTGTTCAGAATCTCGTCATTATTGCAATACCGGGCATACAGTGGCAGGGCCTGGTGCTATCCAGTTCTCTCCCCCTTGAAGTTGCGGTATTGGCGCCACCAAAGATGGCTTCACACGCACTAACGCCTGCCACAATAATATAAAAGCAGTTCTGAAAATTTTAGATGTTTAATTTGTAACTTAGTAGATAAGATATAAAACGGACTTCTGTATTATGATAAAAATCTTGTTTTTGCAAGGAAAATAATGAAAATGCAGCATATAGGATGTCACGGAAAAAATTATATAAGCCTCAAAATTTAGCTAAAGTTTTGCAAACATTTTTGGAGTTAAAAATTGTGACATCACAAACTTCTTACTGTCCCCATGTTCGATTTTTTATAAACAAACTTCTTACAAGAGTTTTACTTTATGGGCTTTCATGTTTGCTAATTTTTTTATTTAATCCTGTGATGTCAGTTTTGTACAGACATATTTTTTATTGCAATCTGGGCCTGGCTTACAAGTCTTTCTTGGGCAATAGTAAATGTAACTAATTTGTGATTAATTTCAATCGAGAAAATGGATCATTCACGACCAGCTACACTTACTGGAAGTGTATGCAATAGCCGTAAAGCAATTGTCTGTTAGGAATAAGTAAAGTGATTTAGGTGAATAAAACTTTAGAGTTTCATATGTGTTATACGATCTGAATCTGTTACGAATGTAATAAAACGTTTAATAGCTTAGTACCTAACATAATTCTTAAACCATTTAACTCTCTTTTTTTTCTCCTCTGTTAAATAAACTTCTAAACATGACAATTGTGTCGGAATTTCCTGCTCAGAAAGATGGTTTAATATTAATATGAAACAAAAATTCAAACTTGTTTTTTATAGTTCTAGGTGATTAATCCGTTCATCAAGAGAAGTTGAATCTATGTCCAAAATTTTTATCTTAAAAGTTATGCAAAATTTCGTCATCGGGCAATTGTGGTGATCCTTTTTATTAAGGATCTGATAAATAAAATATGAGGTCATGTAAATGTTTTGTTCACTGCAAAAAATTTTAAATTTTTTCTATGATTAACTAACTAATACAAAAAAAAAAATCTGAATGCTGGAGGAGCCCTCTTTTGAATTTTGCGCCCTAGTTGTCGAGCAGACCCCCCCTTCCTTGCAGACCTCACATATTAGGCAATCGCTGCCTGCCAGTTGGTGCTCAGCCCTACCCTCTGCATTTGTTGTGGATTTGAATGCTGTTTGTCCTGTAGATTGATGGTCTGTTTAGATGCTTGACCCTCCCTTCGTTATGTCCATCTATACTTGTTTTAATTTGATGCAATAGTACGGTCGGTCTGAGTTGTTGATTCTGCAGTGTCAGTCTACTATCAGGCACATTCATTTTTGTCCTTATATCTTCCTTTTCCAAATCCAATGTCCGCTTGTTGGATGTTCTTGAGGCTAGTGTGTTAGCTCGTTCATTGCTGCAGGACACTGCATGGCCTGGACTGTAGTGTAACACCAGTCCTTGATAGAATTGAGGGGTGGCCTCTGTGTATCTTTTGTGTAAGTTCCCTATTGAGGTCTTGCCATACATTTGGGACCTTTCTGTATCTCTGTGTTTGACAGCGGTATTATGGTGTTGGATCTCACAATACTTCCTGATCTCTTGGTTATTTTATAATGTAAAATTTTTGCAGCTTTTTTGGAGGACTTCATCTACACTTGCTGTGAACTCTCCTTTTTTAGATTAGTGACCCATGTTTGATGCTGAAAGCAACGTGTTGGTCTGAATATTGCTATGTTACAGGTTTAGTTTAGTTTTGTTATTTGATGTTTGCTGTATTTATTTTGGGGTTTTTTAACATAGTGTGAAACCAGTTTGTATGTTTTTTAATATTTGTTACTGTTTCAGGGGAGGTGCTATTCGAGATTATTCCTTATCACCTCAGAGCCCCCAATCCTATTACACTTCTCTGGTGCTATCAATACAGTGAGACACAAGCCAGACAGTACTCATCATAGCTGCTTTTTTATACTGTCTCATGTAAGTCTCTTTGTCCTTCTGGCTTTTTGTGTCAGTAATTATTATTATTGTTAGTGTTTTTTTACTTGTTTAGTATGTTTATTTTAGTGTGTTATTCTTATTTTCCCAGTGTCTGCTGTTTGTCCTTTGTTAGTTTCTTTTAGCCTGTCTGTATTTCTCAGTTTTGGTGTCCTATTTGTT
Source organism: Oreohelix idahoensis (assembly GCA_024509875.1). Classification (NCBI taxonomy): domain Eukaryota; kingdom Metazoa; phylum Mollusca; class Gastropoda; order Stylommatophora; family Oreohelicidae; genus Oreohelix; species Oreohelix idahoensis. The sequence continues at coordinate 160,308 of JAMPIV010003928.1, read as the reverse complement.
AATGTGATCACAGAACGACCCAGTGGTCTAGTGTATGTACATTTGTAACACTTATCTTCAGATACATATTTTTCTATTTTTTCCTGTCTGTTTGATTACTTGCCTATTGTATGTTGCCTGATATCTGACTGAGTATATTATGTTCATCTTTATCACTACGTATATTTGTACCTTTATTTGTTCAATTTGTCTCACTGCTCACTTCTTGCCCATTGCCCATGACATATGCTCTACCAGCTTTCCTGTCGGCTTGTCTTTGATTTTTTTGGTTGTTGTTTGACTTTTGTCTTCTTGATTGAAACTAGAGTTAATTTGTCTGGTAATATTGGTTACCTGTTGTTAATCAAACATTTGATATTTGTGTCTGCTTTTAGTTTCCCACATTGTGTACAGTTGGGTTAAGGTGACATTTCTTGAAAGCGTTTCTTTTTTATCTAGTATTTGGGCTCCACACTGGTCAAAGAGCTAATAGGGAGCTATTGTCACTCAGGAGGCATTGCTAAACTGATGGGTCAGTTTTTCTGAAACCTAATATATATTATATAATATTCTGTCCATTGTTTATTGATGTGAATAATTTTTGGGTTTTTGTATTCTGTATTTACATAAATACATTATGACCCCATCTAGTTTCCAGGTCTGTCTGAGAAAAACTCTTTCTCTGGTGTGTCCTAAGATCTAACTAACGATGCTTGCCAGCCATTCATTATAACTAATAACTGTTTGCTGCCCAGAACGTCACGACTGCAAGAGTTCAGGAAGTCTACTGGCACATGCTTTTACTTAATGGGCTAACTGCAGTAGTGGTTCCATGCTCTCAGGAAAGATAAGGGAAGAAAAAGAAAATATAGTACCAAATTTCATAGTCTGGAGGTAATGTCAAGCCATGGCAGAAGTAAGTATCTGGACACATATTCACAATTCTGTGGTGTAAGGTTAGTACGCAGCTTGAGCAGTTATGAATATTAAAGATGGGGCAGTCGCTGGAACTTGTCATAATATACAAGCAGCCAAAATTTTTAGTTTTTTTATGGCTTCAGGTGCTGGAATGTCATTATTGTTCATCTGGAAATGGCTGATCAGTCTAGCAAGAACTATGATGTGTGTGAGATGTGAGCAGGGATTGTGCGAGCAGTTAATAGTGAATGTAGAATTGTGGATGACCATTGCTTGAAATTGAAAAAGTTTCATATTAACACAAATTAAAAACCAAATGGATTTGTCTTTGCTCTTTAGTATGAGTGAAGGAGTGTAAAATATATGCAATTACATTCTCCTTTGCCATTCTTTGTATAGCATCACCACAACCTTTCAAACCTCCCACTACCTCACCAGGCGCATAAGTCTTCATCAAAGCATGCCAAGTTATCACGTCACTATGTCATCAGGTCAAGGGTCACATTGTCATCAGGTCTTGTTATTTCATGTCTTCTTGATCACCTTAATTTTCTGTCTCACTTTCCTCCCTGTTTTTTTTCTGGGCAATCTGTCTCTACCTTTCATTACCCTGGTGATTCAGAACAAGGACTGCCTCTCTGTAATATTTAATCAGTAGGTTTCCTCTATGTTATTATCCAGGGTTTCTTTCTTCTCTTATTCCACTGGCACTTATGGGTTCCTGTCATTCAGTTGTTTGTATTATATGGAAAATGTTGAATACTACTGAAGACCAAGCTGAGGAGAGGTCAGTGAAAGTACACTGGAGATCTCAGTGGTGGTTATAGCCACATGAAAACTGTCAGCCATTTATAACCAGACATGCCCTTGATTAGAACCTCCAGACGGAAGGGTAGGACAGAAAGGCCAATTAAATAAAATCTTGAGGATGTCTTGAAAACAAGAAAACCACAGCCAACCTGGAACTCCATGTGCGTGGAGCTACACAGCACCTTCGAACTCCATGTGTGTGTTGCTACCATGGCTCATGGATCCATGTGCTGGGGTGGAGATACCACAGCACCATTGAATCCATGTGTGTGGAGCTTCCTTGGACATGGTAACTCCATGTGGGTGGAGGGCTTCCACAGCACCTAGATACTCCATGTGTGTTGATGTACACTGCTCCTAGAAACTACATGTGTGTGGGCATACCACAGCACCCTAGAACTCCAAGTGTTGTGGAGTACCACAGCACTAGAACTCATGTGTGTGGAGCTACCATGGCAACCATGGTACTCCATGTGTGTTGGAGCTACACCACAGCACCTTGAACTACCTGTGTGTAGAGCTACCACAGCTCTGGAAAACTCCAGTGTGTGGAGCTACTACAATGCCATAGACACTACTTGTGTGTAGAGCCTACCACAGCACCATAGAACTCCTGTGTGTAGAGCTACCACAGCTCCTAGTAACTCTATGTGTGTGGATGCTACCATGGCAACATGGAACTCCATGTGTGTGGAGCTACCACAGGCACCTAGAACTCCATGTGTGTAGTGCTACCACAGCACTGGAAATCTTGTGTGTGGAGCTTCCACCCAGCACCTTAGAACTCCATGTGTGTAGTGATACCTACAGCACCTAGAACTCCTTGTGTGTGGAGGCTACCACATCACCTAGAACTCCATGTGTGTGGAGCTTCCCACAGCATCCTAGGATACTCCATTTGTGTGGAGCTACCACGGGCACATTGGAACTTCCATGTGTGTGGAGCCCACACAGACTAGGTATCCATGTGTGTAGAGTACCTCGCTCCTGGTACCTCCTGTGTGTGGAGCCTACCACAGCACCTAGAAACTCCATGTGTGTGGAGGCTACCACAGCAATGGATCTCATGTGTGTGGTGCTTCCACAGTACCATGGATCTCCATTGTGTGTGGAGCTCGTGATAGATGGTCCCAATAATAAGTACTTTGACTGGAAGCAAACACTAGGATACAGGGAATTGGGTCAGCTGTCAGCAGCTGGTGTTGGGTTCAGATGGGATGTTGCCAGTTGTGCAGTAATAAGTCTTCTTCATTTTCCTTTTTGTCCTTATTGAGGAGCATGGAGCAATACTGCAGCTGGCTGTATAAAACTCATGCACCCCAAGCATTCTGATCTTTGTGCTCTTGGAGTTGTGCTATCTGTTTCATTATGTTTTACATAATGAGGTTGGCTACCTCATGCACCTCATGGAACCCTACCCTATCATGTTAAGAGGGAGTTGGTCTTCACTTTCTTCTATTGCTCAGGGCCTTTGTGAAATAATTGTGGCTGTTGAGAATATTATCTACATTTATTTATACCTTATATTTAATTATATCCTATAGGGGATTGAAAGGTAATTAGTATCCATTAATTGTGTTGATGGAAGGCCACTAGTCCCAGCTTGTGTTACACAGGGAATAAAACGTGATGTTTGATGTGAATACCTGTAGCGACAGTTAGATAATTAGCCAGCCCAAAACCTTCATTTATATGCAATAGAATATCAAATTTGCTTGCAGTATAACTTGCTAATTAAAAACTTATGCACCTGTCTTTATGATCACTTACAGGCTGTGTAGACCTAATGTGCCTTGTTCAGGTTTCCATTATATTTGTATATCCATTTCTAAATGTAACAACACAAAGAGGAAGGAAGAGCTCATTTTAAACTAATGACAGAGTAACAAGTATGAACAGTTATTTTAACACTACTGACAGAGTAACAAGTATTGAACAGTTATTTTAACATACTGACAGAGTAACAGTCCAATGACAGTTATTTTAACTATAGTGACAGAGTAACGAGTATCGAACAGTTATTTTAACTCTAGTGACTGCATGTAAGATAGTTTATGAACTGTTATTTTAACACTAGTGACAGAGTAACAAGTATGAACAGTTTTTTTATACACTTGTGACAGAGTAAAGTAACAAGTAACTGAACAATTATTTTAATATAACACCAAAGGATGTTAAGTATGGGTATTGGTGATATGATTTTTTTTTTTGTATTTGTTATGTTAAATAAAAAAAAAAAATAAAAAAGCCTAAAAATGATATTTTGGCTAAAAAAAAAAATAGATGTGTAAATAATGTGTTATAATAAAAAAAAAAAAAAAAAAAAAAAAAAATGGCTTAAAATAAACTAAAAAAAAAAAAAAAATAAAAAAATAAAAATTTTTTGTTTTTTAAATGGTATTGGGAGTCGTTTGTTTTCAATTGGTTTCTGTTCTGTTATAGGTTTGTTGAAAAAAAAATGGGCGGGGGGTTTTTGTTTTATATGTTTTTTTTTTTTTTGTTTTGAAAATTTTTTTGTGTTTGTTTCATTGATTCTATGTTTTAAAAAAAAAAAAGGTTTGGTTTATTTTTTTTTGGTTTTTTTAAAAAAAAAAAAAAAATGTTTTTTTTTTTAAAATTTTCGTTTTTTTTTTTTTTTTTTTTTTTTTTTTAGCTTTTCTGATGACTTGTATGGGTTGTATTTTTTTCTACTTCCATGACATTTAAAAAAAAAATTGTTGCACCCCTTCAGTTTTAAAATATTTTTTTTGTATTTTTTTTTTTTTTTGACCTTAAAAAAAAAAATGTTGTTTTTTGCCTGGTGTTCCTTATAAAAAAATGTTCTAATAAAATGTGGTTCTTGTTTGTAAAAGCTTTTAACAAATTGGGGGGTTGGGCGGTTTTATAAGCGAAAAAAAAAAAAAAAAAAACAGATTTTTGTTTTTTTTCTCCAGGCATGGGGGGGGGGTGGCCACGGGTTTTTTTGTCTCTGGTTTAAAAAAAAAAAAAAAAAAAAAAAAAAAAAAGTCGGCTCTGACTGCTTATGTTTTGCCATGGGGAGTGGGTGGGGGGGGGTGTGGTGGGGGGGGTGGGGGTAAACCAATATTCCCTGGGGGATTCTTTTATTTTATCCAATTTTTAGGTTTTTTTTTTTTTTTTTTTTTTTTTTTTATATTTTTTGTCCTTTGTCATTTTTGCAGTACAGTAAGGAAGAATACTGCAATCATATCAAAAGTTGTTTTTTCAATTTGATTTTTTAAAAAAAAAAAAAAAAAAAAAAAAACAAAAAAAAACGTCAAAAAAAAAACATTTTTTGTTTCATGTGGATTTTTAAGTACACATAATTTTTTTTGAATTTAATTTCTAAAAAAAAAACAAAAAACAAAAAAAAAACAAACAACCAAAAATTTTTGTTTAAATATAAAAAATTTTTTTGGATGTCACAAATTTTATCACACACCCCAACAAATTTATTTCTGTGGATTGTTAACACACCAAATCAACGGTCATTGTTGAATAAAATTTCACAACAAAAAAAAAAAAATTTCATCTTGTTGAATTTATTTCTGTGGATGTTAATCTATTTCATTGCTTGTTGGAAAAATTTATTTTCTGTGATGTTAAATTAAAGCAACGTATTGTTGAATTTATAGGGGGGGGGTGGGGGGTGTTTATTAAACCAATTTTTTTTGGGGGTTGTTATTTAATTTGGGGGGGGGGGTGGGGGGGGGGGGGGGGGGAGTGTTACAATTTAACTTTGGGGGGAGGGGGGTTTTAAAATATGTTAAAAATTTTGTAATCAATTTATTTTATTTGTTGTTAAAAACTATGGGGACATTTCATTTTTTTTTTTTTTTTTTTTTTTTTTTTAAAACAATTAAAAAAAAAAAAAAAAATTTTGATTTATTTTTTTTTTTTTTTTAACATATATCACGTTGTCTTATTTATTTTTTTTTTTAAACACAAAAAAAAAAACTAAACCAAATAAACACAAAAAAAAAAAATTGTTTGATTTTTTTTTATGTGGTTAGTTTTAAAATTTTTTTTCAACAGTCTGGTTGAATTTAATTCTGTGGTTGTAAAAAAAATCACCCAACTTGTACAACAAAACATCTGTGGATGTTTAAAACCACAAAAAAAAATTTCGGTTGAATTTTATTTTTTATTTGTTGTTAACTTTTTAATCATTACGGTCTTGTTGAATTTATATTTCTTTTTTATGTTATTAATATATACCAAGAGTCTTCTTGAATTATTTTTTGACTGTTAAAGAGCGAGAAGCCCAGCAGCCCTATGTTGGAATTAATTTCTGTGGATGTTAACATACATCACCGACATATTGCAAAGATAAAATTTCGAGTTGCATGAATTCCTTAAACTAGGCCACATTTGTTGTATTGTAATAAGGGGATGTTCCCACATTTATATGAACGATGCTTACATGAATACTTAATTCTCTGTGGATCCCCTAATTATATTATCCTATGACATGTAGAGTTTAATTTCTGGGAGCAGTGTCATGTTTGCTATGATCACGTCCTTTTTTTATTTAATTAAGCCAAACATGTTACACCTTTTCAAAGCACTTGCAAATAAAATTCTCTGTGGACCTTTAAATATGGATCACTGTCTTGTGAATGTAAGTTCTGTGGATGTTAAAATATATCACGTATTGTTGAATTTTAATTCTGTGGTTGTTAATATATATCACGTCTGGTGAATTTAATTTCTGTGGTTGTTAAAATATATCACGTCTTGTTGGAATTTAATTTCTGGGGATGTTTAAATTATATCACACGTCTTGTTGATTTAATTTTCGTGGTTGTTAAATTATATCAACAAGGTCTTGTGGAATGTATTTCTGAGGATGTTAAAAGATATCGTCTTGTTTTATTTAATTTCTGTGGATGTTAATATATATCACGTCTTGTTTTATTTAAATTCTGTGGGGATGTTAAAATGTAATCACGTCTTTGTTGAATTAAATATAAATTGAGAAATGTGTATAATATATATCTCATCGTCTTTTGATGAATTTAATTTCTGTGCATGTTAAAAATATATATCACACGTATTGTTGAATTTAATTTTCTGTGGATTGTTAATAATATATCACGTTTCTTGTTGAATGTAATTTCTGTGGATGCTTAAAATATATCACGTCTTGATGAATTTAATTTATGTGGATGTTAATAAATGTATATCAACAGTCTTGTTGAAGTTTAATTTTCTCGTGGATGTTAATATATATCACAGTTTCTTGTTGAATTTAATTTTCTGTGGGATTGGTAAAAAAATATTTCTCACACGTACTTGTTGGATATTTAATTTCTGTGGTTGTTAAAATGTAATATCATCAAGTCTGGTTGAATTTAATTTCTGTGGGTTGTTAATATAATATCAACAAGTCTTGGTTGAATTTAATTTCTGGGTAGGTTAAATTATTATCTCACGTATCGTGTTGAATTTATTTCTAGTGGATGTTATAATATATCACGTTCTTGTTGAATTTAATTTCTGTGGATTTTTAAAATATATATCACACGTCTTGTTTGAATTTTAATTTCTTGTGGGATGTTAATATATATATCATCACGTCTTGTTGTATTTTATATTTCTGTGGATGTTTATTTATATATATAAATAGGTCTTGTTGAATTTAATTTCGTGTGGAAGTGTTAATATATTATCAAGTCTTCGTTGAATTTATTTTCTGTCGGGATGTTTGACTATATATCAAGTTGTCTTGTTGAATTTTAATTTCTGTGGATGGTAATAGATATCAGTTTGTTGAATTTAATTTCTGTGGACTGATAATATTATATCACGTTTTGTTGAATTTAACTTTCTGTGCGTATGTTAATATATATCACACGTCTAGTTGAATTTAATTTTCTGTGGAATGTTAATTAATATATTCACGTCTTGTTGAATTTAATTTCTGTGGATGTTAATAATGTTATCACGTCTTGTTGAATTTTATTTCTGTGGATGTTAATAATATATCACGTCTTGTTGAATTTAATTTTCTGTGGATGTTAAAATTATATCACGTCTTGTTGAATTTTAATTTCTGTGGATGTTAAAATATATCACGTCTTGTTGAATTTTAATTTCTGTGGATGTTAAAATATATCACGTCTTGTTGAATTTAATTTCTGTGGATGTTAAAATATATCACGTCTTGTTGAATTTAATTTCTGTGGATGTTTAAAATATATCACGTCTTGTTGAATTTTAATTTCTGTGGATGTTAAAATATATCACGTCTTGTTGAATTTAATTTTCTGTGGACATGTTATATTTCACGTCTTGTTGATGAATTTAATTTCTGTGGATGTTATAAATATATATCACGTCTTGTTGAATTTAATTTCTGTATGGATGTTAAAATTTATCACAACGTCTTGTTGAATTTAATTTCTGTGGATGTTAAAATATATCACAGTCATCTTGTTGAATTTAATTTCTGTGGATGTTTAAAATATATTTCACACGTCTTGTTGAATTTAATTTCTGTGGATGTTAAAATATATCACCGTCTTGTTGTTGAATTTAATTTCTGTTTGGATGTTAAAATTATATATCACACGTCTTGTTGAATTTAATTTCTGTGGATGTTTTTTTTTAAAATATATCACACGTCTTGTTGAATTTTAATTTCTGTGGATGTTAAATTATATTTTCCACGTCTTGTTGAATTTAATTTTCTGTGGATGTTAAAATATATACACGTCTTGTTGAATTTAATTTCTGTGGATGTTAATATATATCACACGTCTTGTTGAATTTAATTTCTGTATATGTTAAAAAGTATATCACATAGTCTTCTTGAATTTAATTTCTGTGGATGTTAAAATATATCACACGTCTTGTTGAATTTTAATTTTGTGGATGTTAAATTAAAATATATCACAACGTCTTGTTGAATTTAATTTTTCTGTGGATGTTAAAATATATCAACGTCTTGTTGAATTTAATTTCTGTGGATGTTTTTAATATATATCACGTCTTGTTGAATTTAATTTCTGTGGATGTTAATATATATCACACGTCTTGTTGAATTTAATTTCTGTGGATGTTTAAATATATCACGACTTGTTTAATTTAATTTCTGTGGATGTTAAAATATATCACCTCTTGTTGAATGTAATTTCTGTATATGTTAAAATATATCACGTCTTGTTGAATTTAATTTCTGTGGATGTTAAAATATATCACGTCTTGTTGAATTTTAATTTCTGTGGATGTTAAAATATATCACGTCTTGTTGGAATTTAATTTCTGTGGATGTTAAAATATATCACGTCTTGTTGAATTTAATTTCTGTGGATGTTAAAATATATCACACGTCTTGTTGAATTTAATTTCTGTGGATGTTAAAATATATCACACGTCTTGTTGAATTTAATTTCTGTGGATGTTAAAATATATGACGTCTTGTTTAATGTAATTTCTGTGGATTTTAAAATATATCACACGTCTTGTTTTAATTTAATTTCTGTGGATGTTAAAATGTATCACGTCTTGTTGAATTTAATTTCTGTGGATGTTAATATATATCACACGTCTTTTTGAATTTAATTTCTGTGCATGTTTAAAATATATATCACACGTCTTGTTGAAAATTAATTTCTGTGGATGTTAAAATATATCACGTCTTGTTGAATTTAATTTCTGTGGATGTTAAAATATATCACGTCTTGTTGAATTTAATTTCTGTGGATGTTAAAATATATAACACACGTCTTGTTGAATTTAATTTCTGTGGATGTTCAAATAAGACACGTGTTGTTGAATTGAATTTCTGTGGATGCTAGTATATACCACACGTCTTGTTGAATTTAATTTTCTGTGGATGTTAAAATGTATATCACAACGTCTTGTTGAATTTAATTTCTGTGGATGTTAATATATATCACACGTCTTGTTTACTTTAATTTCTTTGGTTGTTAAAATATATATCGCACTGCTTGTTGAATTTAATTTCTTTGGTTGTTAAAATATATCACTTCTTGTTGAATTTAATTTCTGTGGATGTTAATTTATATATCACTCCTATCTTGTTGAATTTAATTTTCTGTGGATGTTTTTATATATATCACACGTCTTGTTGAATTTAATTTCTGTGGATGTTAAAATATATATCACACGTCTTGTTGAATTTAATTTCTTTGGATGTTAAAATATATCACGTCTTGTTGAATTTAATTTCTGTGGATGTTAATATATATCACGTCTTGTTGAATTTAATTTCTGTGGATGTTAATATATATCACGTCTTGTTGAATTTAATTTCTGTGGATGTTAATATATATCACGTCTTGTTGAATTTAATTTCTGTGGATGTTAAAATATATCACGTCTTGTTGAATTTAATTTCTGTGGATGTTAATATATATCACGTCTTGTTGAATTTAATTTCTGTGGATGTTAAAATATATATCACACGTCTTGTTGAATTTAATTTCTGTGGATGTTAAAATATATCACGTCTTGTTGAATTTAATTTCTGTGGATGTTAATATATATCACATCTTGTTGAATTTAATTTCTGTGGATGTTAATATATATCACGTCTTGTTGAATTTTAATTTCTGTGGATGTTAAAAATATATAATCACGTCTTGTTGAATTTAATTTCTGTGGATGTTATTAAAATATAATCACGTCTTGTTGAATTTTAATTTCTGTGGATGTTAAAATATATCACGTCTTGTTGAATTTAATTTCTGTGGATGTTTAAAAATATCACGTCTTGTTGATTGATTTAATTTTCTGTGGATGTTAAAATATATCACGTCTTTGTTGAATTTAATTTCTGTGGATGTTAAAATATATCATGTCTTGTTGAATTTAATTTCTGTGGATTATGTTAAAATATATCACAAGTCTTCTTGAATTTAATTTCTGTGGATGTTAAAATATAACACGTCTTGTTGAATTTAATTTCTGTGGATGTTAAAATATATCACACGTCTTGTTGAATTTACTTTCTGTGGATGTTTAAATATATCACACGTCTTGTTGAATTTAATTTCTGTGGATGTTAAAATATATCACGTCTTGTTGAATTTAATTTCTGTGGATGTTAATATATATCACACGTCTTGTTGAATTTAATTTCTGTGCATGTTAAATATATCAAGTTTTGTTGAGTTTAAATTTCTGTGGATGTTAAAATATATCACGTCTTGTTGAATTTAATTTCTGTGGATGTTAAAATATATCACACGTTCTTGTTGAATTTAATTTCTGTGGATGTTAAAATATATCACATCATCTTGTTGAATTTAACTTCTGTGGATGTTAAAATATATCACGTCTTGTTGAATTTAATTTCTGTGGATGTTAAAATATATCACACGTCTTGTTGAATTTAATTTCTGTGGATGTTAAAATATATCACGTCTTGTTGAATTTAATTTCTGTGGATGTTAAAATATATCACAAGTCTTCTTGAATTTAATTTCTGTGGATGTTAAAATATATCCACGTCTTGTTGAAATTTTAATTTCTGTGGATGTTAAAATATATATCACGTCTTGTTGAATTTAATTTCTGTGGATGTTAAAATATATCCCACGTCTTGTTGAATTTTAATTTCTGTGGATGTTAAAATATATATCACACGTCTTGTTGAATTTAATTTTGTGGATGTTAAAATATATCACGTCTTGTTGAATTTAATTTCTGTGGATGTTAAATATATATTATCACGTCTTGTTGAATTTAATTTCTGTGGATGTTCAAATATATCTCACGTCTTGTTGAATTTAATTTCTGTGGATGTTAAAATATATCACGTCTTGTTGAATTTAATTTTACTGTGGATGTTTAAAATATTATATCACACGTCTTGTTGAATTTAATTTCTGTGGATGTTAAAATAATATCACGTCTTGTTGAATTTAATTTCTGTGGATGTTAAAATATATCACGTCTTGTTGAATTTAATTTCTGTGGATGTTAAAAATATTATCACAACGTCTTGTTGAATTTAATTTTCTGTGGATATGTTAAAATATATCATCAGTCTTGTTGAATTTAATTTCTGTGGATGTTAATATAATCATCACGGTCTTGTTGAATTTAATTTCTGTGGATGTTAAAATATATCACGTCTTGTTGAATTTAATTTCTGTGGATGTTAAAATATATCTATATACTGCAGTCTTGTTGAATTTAATTTCTGTGGATGTTAAAATATATATCACACGTCTTGTTGAATTTAATTTCTGTGGATGTTAAAATATATCACGTCTTGTTGAATTTAATTTCTGTGGATGTTAAAATATATCACGTCTTGTTGAATTTAATTTCTGTGGATGTTAAAATATATCACGTCTTGTTGAATTTAATTTCTGTGGATGTTAAAATATATCACACGTCTTGTTGAATTTAATTTCTGTGGATGTTAAAATATATCACACGTCTTGTTGAATTTAATTTCTGTGGATGTTAATATATATCACGTCTTGTTGAATTTAATTTCTGTGGATGTTAAAATATATCACGTCTTGTTGAATTTAATTTCTGTGGATGTTAAAATATATCAAGTCTTGTTGAATTTAATTTCTGTGGATGTTAAAATATATATCACACGTCTTGTTGAATTTAATTTCTGTGGATGTTAATATATATCACACGTCTTGTTGAATTTAATTTCTGTGGATGTTAAAATATATATCACACGTCTTGTTGAATTTAATTTCTGTGGATGTTAATATATATCACATCTTGTTGAATTTAATTTCTGTGGATGTTAATATATATCACACGTCTTGTTGAATTTAATTTCTGTGGATGTTAAAATATATCACGTCTTGTTGAATTTAAATTTCTGTGGATGTTAATATATATCATCATCACGTCTTGTTGAATTTAATTTCTGTGGATGTTAAATATATATCACACGTCTTGTTGAATTTAATTTCTGTGGATGTTAAAATATATCACGTCTTGTTGAATTTAATTTCTGTGGATGTTAATATATATCACGTCTTGTTGAATTTAATTTCTGTGGATGTTAAAATATATCACGTCTTGTTGAATTTAATTTCTGTGGATGTTAATATATATCACGTCTTGTTGAATTTAATTTCTGTGTGGTTGTTAAAATATATATCATAGGTCTTGTTGTTGAATTTAATTTTGTGGATGTTAAAATATATCACGTCTTGTTGAATTTAATTTCTTTGGATGTTAATATATATCACGTCTTGTTGAATTTAATTTCTGTGGATGTTAAATATATCACGTCTTGTTGAATTTAATTTCTGTGGATGTTAATATATATCACGTCTTGTTGAATTTAATTTCTGTGGATGTTAAAATATATCACGTCTTGTTGAATTTAATTTCTGTGGATGTTAAAATATATCACACGTCTTGTTGAATTTAATTTCTGTGGATGTTAATATATATCACGTCTTGTTGAATTTAATTTCTGTGGATGTTAAAATATATCACGTCTTGTTGAATTTAATTTCTGTGGATGTTAAAATATATCACGTCTTGTTGAATTTAATTTCTGTGGATGTTAAAATATATCACGTCTTGTTGAATTTAATTTCTGTGGATGTTAAAATATATCACGTCTTGTTGAATTTAATTTCTGTGGATGTTAATATATATCACACGTCTTGTTGAATTTAATTTCTGTGGATGTTAATATATATCACACGTCTTGTTGAATTTAATTTCTGTGGATGTTAAAATATATCACGTCTTGTTGAATTTAATTTCTGTGGATGTTAATATATATCACACGTCTTGTTGAATTTAATTTCTGTGGATGTTAAAATATATCACGTCTTGTTGAATTTAATTTCTGTGGATGTTAAAATATATCACGTCTTGTTGAATTTAATTTCTGTGGATGTTAAAATATATCACACGTCTTGTTGAATTTAATTTCTGTGGATGTTAAAATATATCACGTCTTGTTGAATTTAATTTCTGTGGATGTTAAAATATATATCACACGTCTTGTTGAATTTAATTTCTGTGGATGTTAAAATATATCACGTCTTGTTGAATTTAATTTCTGTGGATGTTAATATATATCACGTCTTGTTGAATTTAATTTCTGTGGATGTTAAAATATATCACGTCTTGTTGAATTTAACTTCTGTGGATGTTAAAATATATCACGTCTTGTTGAATTTAATTTCTTTGGATGTTAAAATATATCACACGTCTTGTTGAATTTAATTTCTGTGGATGTTAAAATATATCACCTCTTGTTGAATTTAATTTCTGTGGATGTTAAAATATATCACGTCTTGTTGAATTTAATTTCTGTGGATGTTAAAATATATCACGTCTTGTTGAATTTAATTTCTGTGGATGTTAATATATATCACACGTCTTGTTGAATTTAATTTCTGTGGATGTTAAAATATATCACGTCTTGTTGAATTTAATTTCTGTGGATGTTAAAATATATCACGTCTTGTTGAATTTAATTTCTGTGGATGTTAAAATATATCACACGTCTTGTTGAATTTAATTTCTGTGGATGTTAAAATATATCACACGTCTTGTTGAATTTAATTTCTGTGGATGTTTAAATATATCACACGTCTTGTTGAATTTAATTTCTGTGGATGTTAAAATATATCACGTCTTGTTGAATTTAATTTCTGTGGATGTTAATATATATCACGTCTTGTTGAATTTAATTTCTGTGGATGTTAAAATATATCACGTCTTGTTGAATTTAATTTCTGTGGATGTTAAAATATATCACGTCGTGTTGAATTTAATTTCTTTGGATGTTAAAATATATCACACGTCTTGTTGAATTTAATTTCTGTGGATGTTAAAATATATCACGTCTTGTTGAATTTAATTTCTGTGGATGTTAAAATATATCACGTCTTGTTGAATTTAATTTCTGTGGATGTTAAAATATATCACGTCTTGTTGAATTTAATTTCTGTGGATGTTAAAATATATCACACGTCTTGTTGAATTTAATTTCTTTGGATGTTAAAATATATCACACATCTTGTTGAATTTAATTTCTGTGGATGTTAAAATATATCACGTCTTGTTGAATTTAATTTCTGTGGATGTTAAAATATATCACGTCTTGTTGAATTTAATTTCTGTGGATGTTAAAATATATCAAGTCTTGTTGAATTTAATTTCTGTGGATGTTAAAATATATCACACGTCTTGTTGAATTTAATTTCTGTGGATGTTAAAATATATCACACGTCTTTTTGAATTTAATTTCTGTGGATGTTAAAATATATCACACGTCTTGTTGAATTTAATTTCTGTGGATGTTAAAATATATCACGTCTTGTTGAATTTAATTTCTGTGGATGTTAAAATATATCACAAGTCTTCTTGAATTTAATTTCTGTGGATGTTAAAATATATCACGTCTTGTTGAATTTAATTTCTGTGGATGTTAAAATATATCACGTCTTGTTGAATTTAATTTCTGTGGATGTTAAAATATATCACGTCTTGTTGAATTTAATTTCTGTGGATGTTAAAATATATCACGTCTTGTTGAATTTAATTTCTGTGGATGTTAAAATATATCACGTCTTGTTGAATAATTTAGCTTTGGTCATTCACATTCTCTTCTAGGTTTCTATTTCCCAGAATATGAGAAATGCTTGACTTGTTGTATCTTTCCACACATTCTTATATTTCACGTTGATTTCATATCTGTTTGATAATTATGGTTTTTTTTTCCCTGTGCTAGTTTCCAGTCCATGTTCCTGCCTATACTTGCATCACTAGTTTGTGCAGTTCTTCGCTTTCAGCTAAAAAACGTTATCATCTGTAATGGATGTATTCTTCAGTTTCAGCTAACAAAACTTTATCATCCGTAATGGATCTATTCTTCAGTTTCAGCTAACAAAACTTTATCATCCTTAATGGATCTATTCTTCAGTTTCAGCTAACAAAACTTGATCATCCGTAATTGATATATAACTGACAGAATGGGGCATATCTCAAGATATAGAAGAGACCAAATAAAGAAGCCTCAGAAAGGCTAGACATGACAAATGAAATAATGAATGAGATCAAAGTATTTGATTTAGGTTACATTAAACAAAAAAAACAATAGTAAAAGGAAGAGTTGAAGGCAAACATGTGAGAGGAAGACAGCATACATGGGAAGGTAGCATCAAGAAGTTGACAGAAATGAGCCTACTTGAGTGTACAGTCAAAAGACGATCAGAGACAATTGAGATCCATTGCAGTCAATTTTCGATGGGAAGATAGCTGATCTAATCTGATATTTCCAATATATTTTAAAATATGTGTCTGTGTCATAGACATTCATTATAACGAATATAATTTTACAACTTGCACGATTGCCTCATGCTTACATTACACTTATTTCTCATTTTGAGACCCCACAATAATGGTCCCAACTGTCAAATAAATGTTAAAATAAATGTAGTGGAAAGGGAGATGAGTAAGTTTCCTGTGCATGAACAACTTAACTTTAAGTTACTTCCCTTTTATCGTCTGCTAGCGACCATCTTTGACCTGTCCTCTTCTATCTTTCTTATGCGTCAAAAGCATCGTTTAAGGAAGAAATTGCAGGTTGGAACGCTGTTAAGTGTTAGCAAAATAGCTTTTTTGTGACTTTCAGTACATGTTTTTTTTTCACATTTAACCAAATAGTATAGGCAACGGCAGTTTGTGTTGTGATCGCTTTGCTTGCTTAGATGAGCTTTGCATTGGCATTTCCGTTATGTTTAGTGTTCTGCTTTCACTTGTTTTTTAATGCGGGAATTGTAATAGGTGTATAATTTTGAACGTTTTAACACTAGTTTGTGTTCTGCATACAGAAGCGTGTTTTCCTTGGCTTTGTTATGAATATTTTGTTATTGCTGGAGAGTAAACTTGAGAGACGCTGTCATCTAATCTAAATAATTATATAGCTATACTAGGTTTTACGTTCATTTAGAGTAGAATAGACAGATTTAGAAAACTGCACAATGTAGGGAAGCAGTATTTAACAAGAACAAGAGTTAATATAAAATAGTTAGTAAAAGTATAGTAAGAATGTAAAGGCGTAATAAAGATTTAGTGATACATCACAATAATGGATGGCTCCGACATGAATGGAAAACCTCCATAGAAGCATCAAATCTTCAAGAACTGATATGGATCTACTGTCCTGTTGATGCAGGGGTACGCGGCAATGAAAGAGCTGACAGACTAGCTTCAAAAGCACCCATACAAGGTGAATTGAACATGGATAAGTTAGAAATACTGAAGGCAATTCATGATCGCCTATTAGAGAATGACACTGCAATCGATGAATCATCAAGGCTAAGATTGCTGGAATTTGGTGTCAAACGTAAGACCAGCAGGGATGGACGTATGAGAGGACGCATCCGGCGTGTATACAACCAGTGTGCAACAGGAACAATTAGCATTCATACCCTTCGACATTTGCTGAGGGAGACTGAGCACCTATGGGTTTCCCCAGAGTGCAATGATGTCGATTCTGATTAACATTAACATTAGTGATGTCAGATTACAAATACATTATATATTAACCACGTACCCCAAGCTCTGTATCTCTCCCTCACAACAGCATATTAAGTATTTACCATTTTAGACAAAGGAAAACACACTTACACTCATATATATGCACATACACAATTTGGAATTTTTTTATTTACCCTATATAAAATCTATACAATAATTTGCCAAGAGGAATATAATAGCCCCTTCAGTCATAACTGACTATGGGAATGCACCCATGCAGTGACAGCCCTCAGCTGCTTTTTTTCCTGATTTCTTTCAATGTTTTCTCCTCTCTTCTGTTGTGAGCTTCTTTTTGCCCAAACTGAGGTGGCGGAGCAGATAGCATTGCCACTTGGTGCGATCGGCAGCTTCATCCTCCCAGGTTGCTGGATTTATGTCCAGTGCCCTCATGTCTCTCTTGCACACATCTTTGAATCTCAGCTGCGGTCGCCCAACTGTTCTTTTGCCATCTGCCAGTTGTCCGTAGAAGATATCTTTCGGGATGCGACCACCTTCCATGCGGCAGACATGGCCAAGCCAGCGTAGTCTGTGCTGTCTAAGCAGTGTATACATGCTTTGAAGGCCAGCATGTGACAACACCTTGACATTTGTCACTTTATCTTTCCACGAGGAATAATGCCATAAGCAATTGAACATATCTATAATTATAAACAATTTCGACATTTCCTTCTCTGTAACTCTCCAGCTCTCCGTGCCTTAGAGAAGCACAGAAAGCACACAGCTCTGATATAATCCTAATTTTGTGCTTGTGCTGTACTGAGAGGACTTCCAGATGTTGTTTAGACTAAAAAAGGCTGTTCTTGCTTTGTTCATTCTGTTGTTGATGTCTCTGCTTGCTCCGCCGTCTGGTGTTACTATGCATCCTAGGTATGTGAAGGCATCTGTCTGTTCCAGTTGCTGATTCCTTACTGATATGGGCTCAGGGTTGCTCACATTGAGTGTCATGACCTCTGTCTTCTTTAGGTTGATATTCAAGCCCACCTGCTGGCTATACTTATTAAGTCTATCCATTTTTCCTGGATGTGTTGATGTGAATGTGCTAGCAGTGCAATGTCATCTGCATATTCCAGATCTTCCAATGTAGAAAATGTAGTCCATCTTATTCCTCTTGGATTGCCCTCTGTTGTTTGGCGCATCACCCAGTCTATGACTGTTAAAAATAGAGTGGTTGATAAGGGGCATCCCTGTCGTACTCCTGTCTTCACTTCAAAGGTTAGGTTGCTCTGCCCAATGCTACACGTAAAGTTGGCATAAAGGCTTTTTATGATTGACACTATGCAGCTTGGAATTCCATAAGCCCTCAGTATTGTCCTCTTTTCACACAACATGCCTAAGAAAAATTCTCCGAATCTTTTGGCCGAATACAATCACCAACCAAGATCTGCTTACTCAGAGCAAGCAAGAGGACATGCACACCATCATAGCTGGCAGACGCTGGAGTTGGGTTGGCCATGTCCTCAGAAGAGACCCCGATGCCATCACAAGAACAGCTATGCTATGGACCCCTGAAGGAAAATGAAAGAGAGGCCGACCAAAAACAACTTGGCGGAGGACTGTGGAGGCTGAGATGCAAAGAATGAACCAGAGTTGGGGCACTGTACGAAGGATGGCCGCTGACCGAGCAAAGTGGAATCAATTTTTTGTTGCCCTACAAGATGCCACCAGGCGTAATGGCCACTGACTGCTTTGATGGTCGGCGGCTAAGGATCAAAGAAGAAGAAAGAATAATTATAAACACTATACCAAACTCTGGATATTTGTCTTCATTAATTTAAGAAGAAAACAAATCACTTAGAGGACTGTACATTATACTTGTAGTGTAAAATATTGCAGCTTAAAAGAATTAAATGTTTGTTCCACAGTGTAACACGTGTGAAAATAAAATTGAGTAAATTTTGTATAACCACAAAGTAGGCTCGTGCAGTACCCGAGGTGTCTTATGAGACACAGGAAGAATAGCACAGCTGTTTTCTTGAACATGTTATAGAAGGCAACTAAAATGAGGTTGATGGGGGCTTGCAATCTCATCATTCATGTACAACAAATGGCTACAGAAACCACTTTGTACAGGATGCCTGCAAGGGGCTAACTGTAGTGGTGACTCCATTCTCTGTAGGGAGCGAAAGGAAAATTATGATGATAACTTAGTAGGCTAGAGCTTCAGAGGGGCTAACACTAGAGCAAGTACTATATTATATCTTGTTACCTGAGTTACATGTTTGTTACTTGAGCTGGAGCGTCCCTTTGGCACAGTGGTTAGGGCGCTGGCCTCTCACGGCAAAGATGCAGAGTTCGAAACATGGTGTGATGCTCCAGTGGCTATACTTGTTTCACTAGTTCTTGCAGCTCTTCGCTTTCAGCTAACAAAATGGTATTATCCGTAATGAATCTACAACTCACAGAATGGGGTATATCTCATGAAAAGGTATTATCCGTAATGAATCTACAACTCACAGAATGGGGTATATCTCATGAAAAGGTATTATCCGTAATGAATCTACAACTCACAGAATGGGGTATATCTCATGAAAAGGTATTATCCGTAATGAATCTACAACTCACAGAATGGGGTATATCTCATGAAAAGGTATTATCCGTAATGAATCTACAACTCACAGAATGGGGTAATGAAAAGGTATTATCCGTAATGAATCTACAACTCACAGAATGGGGTATATCTCATGAAAAGGTATTATCCGTAATGAATCTACAACTCACAGAATGGGGTATATCTCATGAAAAGGTATTATCCGTAATGAATCTACAACTCACAGAATGGGGTATATATCATGAAAATGGTATTATCCGTAATGTATATCTCACAGAAAAGGTATTATCCGTAATGAATCTACAACTCACAGAATGGGGTATATCTCATGAAAAGGTATTATCCGTAATGAATCTACAACTCACAGAATGGGGTATATCTCATGAAAAGGTATTATCCGTAATGAATCTACAACTCACAGAATGGGGTATATCTCATGAAAAGGTATTATCCGTAATGAATCTACAACTCACAGAATGGGGTATATCTCATGAAAAGGTATTATCCGTAATGAATCTACAACTCACAGAATGGGGTATATCTCATGAAAAGGTATTATCCGTAATGAATCTACAACTCACAGAATGGGGTATATCTCATGAAAAGGTATTATCCGTAATGAATCTACAACTCACAGAATGGGGTATATCTCATGAAAAGGTATTATCCGTAATGAATCTACAACTCACAGAATGGGGTATATCTCATGAAAAGGTATTATCCGTAATGAATCTACAACTCACAGAATGGGGTATATCTCATGAAAAGGTATTATCCGTAATGAATCTACAACTCACAGAATGGGGTATATCTCATGAAAAGGTATTATCCGTAATGAATCTACAACTTACAGAATGGGGTATATCTCATGAAAAGGTATTATCCGTAATGAATCTACAACTCACAGAATGGGGTATATCTCATGAAAAGGTATTATCCGTAATGAATCTACAACTCACAGAATGGGGTATATCTCATGAAAAGAGAAGAGAACAAATAATGAAGTGCTAGAAAAGTGAAGAAAGGAACTGGGTACCCCATCTGTTGAAGCTGGACCTAGTACATGTATAGTGAAACTCTAACACTTCACTCCCATACGACAGTATCTGCAATAGGACTACCTTTTTTTAACTTGCAGTTATTACATTTGCCATATACAGATAATAACAACATAATTTTTCTTTCATGTGTGTATCGTTTATTTGGTTATCAAAAGCAAGCTAGTGGCAGTATTGTTTGTCAGTAAAGGTTCACTTTAGACTAGTCAATAATAGAGTGACATCACCTGTAATGTTAGCACTCCAAGGAGGGTTAGTAAGAATCATTTTCAGTGACTATATAATTTACTAGTCTAAAGAGAAGATTTACCTGTTTGTCTTATTTGGTGCGTGTATGTTTTTTTTTGGGGGGGGGTTTTGGTGTTGTTGTTGTTGTTTGTGTTTTTTTCCATAGTGAGATGTTATTTGTGGCTTTTATTTTTTTTCTTTTCCTTCATTCTTTTTGTTAATAATGCTTGTTGTTTGTTAAGCGCTGTTGTAGAAATGTTTACTTTTAGTAGCATGGTAATTTGTCCATAAGCAGACAGCTCTAACAGATATGGCTTCACATTTTAATAATTACCTAATGTCAGACATAGACTAAATAAATGAACAAGCAGTCAAAGGAATAACATGTAATAGAGTGTGTGTTCGTACAAAATAATAAACATAATTAATAAAACGTTATTGTTTAAAGAACATATTATACTTCCATTATTTGGACAACTTGTTCTGAAATAGGAGTTCTTGTGTGTGGTGGTAATTGAGATTAATTACATTGCCTCATAGCTTTAGTGTGTCTGTTGGTAACAGATTAATTACATTGCCTCATAGCTTTAGTGTGTGTGTGTGTTGGTTACTGAGATTAATTACATTGCCTCATAGCTTTTGTGTGTGTGTGTTAGTAACAGAGATTAATTACATTGCCTCATAGCTTTAATGTGTGTGGTAAACCAATACTGGTGAAATAGTAATTACAAGAGATGTAACAATACTTTGTGAGTTTTAAAAGTGTGAGAAATAACACTTTGGTGATGAGAGTAGAAAATGTAAAGGAGTAAAAAATAAATATGAGGGAGGAAAACATTCTTGCAGGATTAGAAAATGTCAAGGAGGAAATTATACTGGTGAGAGTAGAAAATATGAGGGAGGAAATGATACTTCAAGAGAGTGGAAAATGAGGGAGGAAATGATAATGGTGAGGGTAGAAAATATAAGGAGGAAGTGATAATAGTGAGAGAGGAAATGATACTTGTGAGAGTAGAAGAAATGAGGGAAGAAATGATTGTGGTGAGAGAAGAAAAGAACGCACTATCTCTAACGGTAGCACTTTATAATGAAGGCAGGCAAAGCGTAGAACATTTTGGATAGAAAGAAAAAGTAGAGTTTAATGAGAAAAGGGAATTGAAAATGGATGAAGGAAGAAAACTGTTATTAAAAATTTAATGTGAAAAATGCGTTTTTCCCCTTGCCTGGTTCAGAAGCCAAGCTGTAATGGGTCCTCCCATTTCAAGTCACACTTTACAGGCTCCGTATTTCAGACTGGACCATCCAAGCATGAAAACTTCAAAATTCAATATCCCCTCCAACAGTGGAAGAGTGTGACGATGGCAGAGATATTCTCTCCCTTTAACTGAAATGAGAAAACACATCGTAAATAAGGACCAGACTCATTGGCGTTGACACGTGTGGTGTGTGCCAGGGTCCCGGCAGGTCACGCTTGATTACCTCTTGAGCACACTTGACCGCTCGGATAAGCTGTTTCCATCTCTTGGTTTATCAATTAGGAACGTGAAGCTGTGATGCAATTTCACGTCCCCAGATACGGCTCGAGTTTTTTTTTTTTTTTTTTACAAGACTCGAGCTCTGTCTGATGTCCTTTCTCCTGCCATCGAGCACCCAGTGATCGATGTGGACGTATTGTCCTGGTCATTTCTCTAACGGCTCATGGAGGTGTAAGAGCGAAAAACCGTGTTAGGTTACGTTGATGGGTTGAGGTGTGATCAAGGTCTAGGCCAACTTGTGAAGAAGGATGTGTTCGTCTATAAACAAGTTCCTTGATGATTTCCCTTTTCACGTTTACGTTCAGTTAATGCCCCTCTTTAAAAAAAACGGCCTTGAAATGCCTTTATCCATCCATTTTTAATAACCACCTTACTGTTTCAAATGCCTGTTTATATATATATATATATATATATATATATATATATATATATATATATATATATATATATATATATATATATATATATATATATATATATATATATATATATATATATATATATATATATATATATAATAAGTCTACATTATCTGTAAAATAAATATAGTCCTATAGCGAATACTGATGTAGGGGAGTTAAGTGTTAGAGACTTCACTATTCTAGATCCAGTTTTATGTGATGGTGTGACTAGTTCACTTCCTTGCATCCTTTGCCTTCCCTAACTCAAGAACAGAGCCAGGTATCCATTTTAGAGATGGGAAGGCTTGGAGCATGGTGCTATGAGTTTTGAACCCAGAAATTGGTAACTTTGCTACTAGAGGCAAGCGCTGTAAACACTCTGCCATTTGGGACAGAGCCAGGTTCTGGTTTCAAAATCCAGTAGCATCACGCTCCATCCCACCCTGCTGTCAGTGGGTACCTGACTGCTGTTGAGTTAGGTAAGGCAAAGGCAGCTTCATTAAAGGTGAGACCTAGTGTAGAGAAGTCTCTTAAGATCTCATTCCCCTATGGTAGTATGTGCTATAGGAAGACCTCTGACATTATCTTTGTCTGTACAGGTCAGTTTGAAAGTACTTCAATTATTTGATTTCTTTAATTAGCTGAAAACAAATGAATCGGCTGAAAGTATTCATTGATATCAGTAATGAAAAGTCATCAACATTTTGAGTTGTCCATTTCCCAATTCTTGTATTATAAATGTTTGGCTGTTTTATTCTTTGTTATAAGAAGCAGCATTATCACTATAATTGCCACACACATTTCTGTTTGTCCTCAGAAATCATCTGAAGTGATCAGCAAGATTCCAACAATCATGTTGTCCATATCATTCAAGGGGGTAAAGTTTATCGATGCTGCATCAAAGGTGAGCCCTGAGCTGTTCTCATGTGTCTGAGTTGATAGTTTGTAGTTGTTAATGGTTGACCAGATTATGTCATCTGGTTGGTTATGTTTGTGAAATATTAACTGATGCCAGAGTGACAACATGAAGTTTTTGTGGCTTACCCCAGTGTAAGAGAGGTCACAGTGACAACATGAAGTTTTTGTGGCTTACCCCAGTGTAAGAGAGGTCACAGTGACAACATGAAGTTTGTGTGGCTTACCCCAGTGTAAGAGAGGTCACAGTGACAACATGAAGTTTGTGTGGCTTACCCCACTATAAGAGAGGTCACAGTGACAACATGAAGTTTTTGTGGCTTACCCCAGTGTTAGAGAGGTCACAGTGACAACATGAAGTTTTTGTAGCTTACCCCAGTGTAAGAGAGGTCACAGTGACAACATGAAGTTTGTGTGGCTTACCCCAGTGTAAGAGAGGTCACAGTGACAACATGAAGTTTTTGTGGCTTACCCCAGTGTAAGAGAGGTCACAGTGACAACATGAAGTTTTTGTGGCTTACCCCAGTGTAAGAGAGGTCACAGTGACAACATGAAGTTTTTGTGGCTTACCCCAGTGTAAGAGAGGTCACAGTGACAACATGAAGTTTTTGTGGCTTACCCCAGTGTAAGAGAGGTCACAGTGACAACATGAAGTTTTTGTGGCTTACCCCAGTGTAAGAGAGGTCACAGTGACAACATGAAGTTTTTTGTGGCTTACCCCAGTGTAAGAGAGGTCACAGTGACAACATGAAGTTTGTGTGGCTTACCCCAGTGTAAGAGAGGTCACAGTGACAACATGAAGTTTGTGTGGCTTACCCCAGTGTAAGAGAGGTCACAGTGACAACATGAAGTTTGTGTGGCTTACCCCAGTGTAAGAGAGGTCACAGTGACAACATGAAGTTTGTGTGGCTTACCCCAGTGTAAGAGAGGTCACAGTGACAACATGAAGTTTTTGTGGCTTACCCCAGTGTTAGAGAGGTCACAGTGACAACATGAAGTTTTTGTGGCTTACCCCAGTGTAAGAGAGGTCACAGTGACAACATGAAGTTTTTGTGGCTTACCCCAGTGTAAGAGAGGTCACAGTGACAACATGAAGTTTTTGTGGCTTACCCCAGTGTAAGAGGTCACAGTGACAACATGAAGTTTGTGTGGCTTACCCCAGTGTAAGAGAGGTCACAGTGACAACATGAAGTTTTTGTGGCTTACCCCAGTGTAAGAGAGGTCACAGTGACAACATGAAGTTTGTGTGGCTTACCCCAGTGTAAGAGAGGTCACAGTGACAACATGAAGTTTTTGTGGCTTACCCCAGTGTAAGAGAGGTCACAGTGACAACATGAAGTTTGTGTGGCTTACCCCAGTGTAAGAGAGGTCACAGTGACAACATGAAGTTTGTGTGGCTTACCCCAGTGTAAGAGAGGTCACAGTGACAACATGAAGTTTTTGTGGCTTACCCCAGTGTAAGAGAGAGGTCACAGTGACAACATGAAGTTTTTTGTGGCTTACCCCAGTGTAAGAGAGGTCACAGTGACAACATGAAGTTTTTGTGGCTTACCCCAGTGTAAGAGAGGTCACAGTGACAACATGAAGTTTTTGTGGCTTACCCCAGTGTAAGAGAGGTCACAGTGACAACATGAAGTTTGTGTGGCTTACCCCAGTGTAAGAGAGGTCACAGTGACAACATGAAGTTTTTGTGGCTTACCCCAGTGTAAGAGAGGTCACAGTGACAACATGAAGTTTGTGTGGCTTACCCCAGTGTAAGAGAGGTCACCGTGACAACATGAAGTTTTTGTGGCTTACCCCAGTGTAAGAGAGGTCACAGTGACAACATGAAGTTTGTGTGGCTTACCCCAGTGTAAGAGAGGTCACAGTGACAACATGAAGTTTGTGTGGCTTACCCCAGTGTAAGAGAGGTCACAGTGACAACATGAAGTTTGTGTGGCTTACCCCAGTGTAAGAGAGGTCACAGTGACAACATGAAGTTTGTGTGGCTTACCCCAGTGTAAGAGAGGTCACAGTGACAACATGAAGTTTGTGTGGCTTACCCCAGTGTAAGAGAGGTCACAGTGACAACATGAAGTTTTTATGGCTTACCCCAGTGTTAGAGAGGTAGAGGGAAACACCATGGGGAAGAGAACTGGAGGCAGAAATGAAAGGGATAAAGAAGACAAAGAAAGACCTTGACCTGATGGCACGGTATAGGGTGCAGACTTGGCATGAGTTTGTTGAAGGTCTGTGGTCCAGAAAGTTGAAGGGTTATGAATGATGAAAGAATGAACATTGACAGTCTGTCTGACAGTCTTTATAGTACTTAATGTAGGCAGTCCTGGATATCATTAAGTGGTTGACAATAAACTGTCTGTTGTGATATTTCTGTAACAAGGTTAGATTGGTTTGTCTTGTCAGAACTGATTGTATGTCTGTATGTGTATGTACTACAGTTAGAAACATAAAGAGGCACAAAATAACAATATGTAAACAATTAGCGAAAGTAGATCAATGGTAGGACTGATGAGAGAAAGCAAGGAGGAGGACATTGGACAAGAGAAAAGTAAGAGAAGTGATAGGCACTTGAGAGATTTGATCCCAGCTCCATTGTTGCAAGAGTGACCCTGTTACATCAAACGGTAGCCAAAGCACTCCATTACAGAAGTGCTACATCTGGCATAGTTGCTTTTTGGCATAACGTGGAATTAGATACTGTAGCTGATCAATCCAGACATTTGTATTGACTTATTAGTTCAGAATGTTCCTATTAACAATGAGAGGCCAGATAACACACAAGACAGTGAATAAAACAAAGTAATAGGCTGAAACTTTCATTGAAGCCATCTTTGAGTAATTGGAAAACACTAGTCGGAAACTAGACATTTTATAGCTGCCAACTTGGCATAGACCAGAAAAACTTATGTCTAAATTAGGCTATTAGCAAAGATTCATGATATTAGAAGAAACAATCAGCTTACTTTAGGCATGTTATGATAAGAAGAAAGATGGGATTTGTTGTGACAAGAGGAAAGATCAATGGAAAAGGAGATAGTGGATGACAAAGGGAGAAAATATTGGACAGTTTAACATTGTGGCATGGAAATTAAACAACATAATTGATAAACAGTGCTGGAGACAAGAAGTTGTGGAGACATGGTCAACCTACACCACCAGGTATGGTGAAGATTAGCAAAGAAACATTAGCTTGTCCCACCACAGATATATAAGGTAGGAATCATCACATTAAACATCAATTGATCGTATTTTAAAGAGAATCACATGGAAAAACCCTCCCATTTATTGTGTTTTTTTATTTGGTCACCTTGTGCCCAACCAGCTGTTAGTGAGGAATAAATATCAGCCTGTTGACTTTGCTTAAAATTGAATGGTCTCAGACTTGTTTATTTTGGATGTTTTGCAGAAGGTTGTCTGTGATCATGAAATCGCCAACATTTTCTGTGCCTGTCAAGATGGAGAGCATATGAACTTTTTCGCTTACATCACCAAGGACAGAGAAGCCAGCAAGCATTACTGTCATGTTTTCAGTGTCCGGAGTAGGGTAAGTCAATGGAGTTATTGTTTACTGAAAGTTATATGTTATAGTTTGTATGGGTCCATGTTGATAGATAAAGTGGTGATTATGAATGTCTGTTTTTTGTTGCTACTTAAGAAGCATGGGACCACTAATGGAGCAAACTTGCATCATAATTTAATGTGCCCTAGCAGTGATAGATTTAGAAGCAGTTTGTTTTAGATGTTGAGTTTGCTAACAATACACATCTTCACATTAGGCATCTTTACAGAGAGCCCCAACAAGTACACAAACAGATAGAGACAAGAAACATCGGGTGAATAAAAGTGGAACTTGGAAAAATGAATTACTGTCATGTAGAATGTAAACTGATTGAGAGTATGTGTTTAGTTTGTGTGTGGACAGTTGGACTGATTGAAACGATGATTGAGTAAACGTCAGGCAGTGAAGGTTGTCAACAACTGTAGATAATATGTCATTAATGAAATTGAAACTTCAAATAGAGTCTGTAGTGTTTGCTGGATGTCACAGGATTCAGTTCCAGAATGGCAGCTGGTGATTTCAAAACAACCAGAGCCTTGCTGATGGATCTGAAGAAGACGGCCCTACATGGATATGGATGGGGAGCAGCAGTTACAGCCCTATGCTCCATAGGGTGTAACATTGGAGTGGAAAAGACCGGGTCTACAGGACGACCCAGAAGAAGATTAATCGAGTGGGTGACGAGATCTTGAAGAGACAAACATGACATCACTCCAAGTCGCATTGTGTGCACTGGATTGAAATTCAATAATTGATCCATTATGCAGCGCTGATCAGTAGATAAAAGAAGATCCACAGCGAGTGACAAGAATGGATCATTTTAATGATGATGAATTATGTAGGTAGAACAAAAAATGCAGGTATATCTGTGATGAATGTGGAGTGGCGGAATAGTTAGGGTGCTTGCTTACTTACTTACTTAGTCGTTCCCCTTCTACCGTGAGGTGTAGAGGTTTGGAAGAGAGAGCGCCAGACTATCCTATCGGCTGTCTTCCTCCTGGCCTGGTTCCATTCTAGTCCTCGGTCCTTCAAAGATTGTCTAATGTTGTCCTCCCAGCGGACTCTGGGTCGTCCTGGGGGTCTGGATCCCTGGCTCTTTGTTTCCCATGCTTGTCGTGGGGGCCGATCTTCTCCCATTCTGCAGACATGGCCAAACCATCTTAGTTGGGACTGTTCTACTTGGGTCTGCAGGGGGTGTATCGTCTGGTTGCGGACCATGTCTCTTCTTGTTACTTCAACCACCTTCCTCAGATACCTCATTTCTGAGGTTTGGATCTGGCTTTTGTGGGTTGTAGTCATTGCCCATGACTCGCATAGGGTGCTTGCTTCTCCAGGCAAAGTTACCCGGCTGGAAATCAGGTAGCATCACACTCCAGTCTGCCCAGCTGGAAATGGTTACTTGACTCACGAGTTAGGGAAGGCAGGGAGAGAGGGAACCATCACCATCAGCTTATAAAAAAAGCTGGAGACCTAATATAATGACGTCTCTAACACTTCATTTCCCTACATCAATGTGGGACTAGCTGTACCTTTTTTATGCCTGTTTTTCTCTCTCTGGTTTTTTTGTTTTTTTTTTTTTTTTTTTTTTTTTTTTTTGTTTTTTTTTTTTTTTTTTTTTTTTTTTTTTTTTTTTTTTTGTTTTTTTTTTTTTTTTTTGATCTGTTTGACCACCCCCACCCCATCCCCACCCTCTTTCGTTGCATGAAACTTGTAAAACGTGTCTTTGATGTGCTGTCTAAACTTATAAAACGTGTCTTTGATGTGCTGTCTAAGCTTGACGAGAATATCTTTGATAGAAGAGCTGGCCCACTAACGCCAGCCGTCTGAGGAATGTTGTAATATGGGCTCCTTTATCGGTCACACGCATTAATTACAGAGTTGCTGCAGGGATCATCACAGCATGGTTCATTCCCTGATCTCTAGTTATCTACCTAGAAGATCATTGTGAAGGAGGCCATGATTGTGTGCCCGCTAATGTTTGGTACATCACACACAGACTTGGTGATAGTTCATTTCTGCCAATGTTATTCTTTGATTGAAGCATTTCTTGGATTTTTTTATTTTATTTCTCCCTATCTTGACCTATCATTGGCTTAGGTACCTGGCAAAGAGTGTTTTTGGTTTTTAAAATATAAAAGACTGCTTCATTAGTTTTTGTGAAGATCATTTCGGTAGTCCGTCAGCAGATTGCCTGTTTAGTTTCTATGAAGATTGCTTGCTTATTTTACGGAAACTGTCATGTCTAAATGAGTAATTTTCTCAGTATTAAAAAAGAGCTACGTACCAGTTTTGTATATATATTTAAAAAAAAGGAATTTAATGACTGATATTGACCATTTATCGGTCGTTATTGTTGTTGTTAGTGATCCAGCTTTGCTTGGACTCTCGACCTTCGGCCCAATGCCATGTAGTCATATCTGCATGTTTTCGCAAGTTGTTTTGTTTATCCGTACAAGGTGCTCCACTTATCTGGCCTCGGAGAAAGAAGCATTTTCCTAACATCATGGAGTTAGCGGTTCGAGCGCTTCATCTCGCGGCATAATTACCGGGGTCCGGGATCGAAACCTGGCAGCTTCACACTTCAGTCTACCTAGCTGTAAATAGGTACCTGGCTTTGCTCTTGAGTTAGGGAAGGCTACGGCAGCGAGGAAGGAGACCGCTCACCCATCTCATATAACTGAGATCTAGTATAGCAAAGTCTGTAACATTCCACTCCCATGCTAGAGAGTATGTTGACGTACACTTTCTTTCTGCACAGTTTTTCTTAAGTCATGTGACTCCTGTCCTTGACGAAGACCTTGTTGCTGTAACATGGGCTATTGTTTTCCATTTTCAGAGTAAGTAGTTTCCTATTACCTTTTTTATCTGCCTCCGTCGTTTCATACAGTCTAAGGGTACTGTCTCCCCCAAAAATCTTTATATAACCACTTCCTGGTTGGTGTTGTTAAAAAAAGAACATTGTATGTCGTCATAGACATGTCATTTCCCCCCCCCCCCTTTTTTTTCTCTTCTCCCCCCCCCCTTTTCTCTTCTCTCTCTCTCTCTCTCTCTCTCTCTCCCCCCCCATATTTAGATTACTCCTTCCGTAGTTGGTGTTTAAAAATACAAAACATTGTGTATGGTCATAGACATCTCATTCCCCCACCCCCAAAGACCACGCAGATGTGTTTTAAGTACATGTGCCGTATATACCTGCTATCTTGTCTCCTGCTAGTGTGTTCACGCACATTTAATTAGATACATCGCTTTAAAATACAGTTGTTGGCGCGATCTTATGACGGTAACAGTTGGATAGAAGTGGCAAAATTACGCGTGGCCCATCTCTTGTCGCCTCATCTGAAGAGGACTTTATCCACGCCGCTGGACAGTTCTCATCTCTGTAAGGTCACAGTAAAGAAATTCATCTGTTTTTATTTATTGACTGCTGCCATGACAATGTCTGGAGAGATTCTTGAAGCAAGTCTGGCCGCCTTGGAAACGAAAAAAAAAACTACATGATGAGAGCAAGTTACGACTGTATGACCAAACTGTAATTAAGGGCCAGACATATTTTTTCTCTCTCGTCCCGGTGTCTTGTCATGCCGAGGTCTCTTGTGTGAAACGCGACAGGGGGACAGATTGTAACAAAAGAGTGAAAGTTGAGCACGAAGTTCAACAGTATTGTTATTGTTGTTCAGAATCGACGTCATTGCACTCCGTGCAAACCCATAGGTGCTCAGTCTCCCTCAGCAAATGTCGAAGGGTATGAATGCTAACAGTTCCTGTTGCTCGCTGATTGTACATACGCCGGATGCATCCTCTCATACGTTCATTCCTGCCAGTCCCACGCCTAATGCCAAACTCCAGCAATCTCAGCCGTGATGATTCATCGATTGCAGTGTCATTCTCTAACAGGCGATCATTAATTATCTTCAGTAGCTCTCCCTTATAAATATCCAACGCACCCACTATAGGTGCTCTTGAAGCTAGTCATGTAGGCCCCGCTATGTTCAGCGACGATCATGCCCTTAATTTTAGCCGAGAAGCCCCATCCTGATTTCTCACCACGGGCTCCAGACCCATCAGTGTACACAACAGTAACGGGAGTATACACGTTCTTACAGGCAGGAGAGAAGAGAAGGCAGCTGTGTTTGAGAAATGATAAAAGACTATTATTTGTCATGGGATCCCCAGTTTGAGATCGGCTGATTACGCAACTTGAATGTCCGGTGAAGGGGACATACTTGTTTCCTCATCTGTGGTGTATGGCCTACTGTTTAGTTTGCATTTTCAAATACATTAAGTTTTGTTATTGTTGATCAGAATCGACTTCATTGCACTCCGGGCAAACCCATAGGTCATGCTCAGTCTCCCACAGAAAATGTCGAAGGGTATGAATGAAAATTGTTCCTGTTGCGTACTGGTTGTATACACGCCGGATGCGTCCTCTCACACGTCCATCCCTGCTGGTCTTACGTTTGATGTCAAATTCCAGCAGTCTTAACCTTGATGCTTCATCGATAGCAGTGCCATTCTCTAATAGGTGATCATGGATTGCCCTCAGTATTTCTCTCTTATCCATGTCCAATGCACCTTCTATGGGTGCTCTTGAAGCTAGTCTGTCATCTTTTTCATTGCCACGTGCCCCTGCATGACCAGGACAGTAGATCCATATCAGTTCTTGAATATTCGATGCTTCTATGGGGGTTTTCCATTCATGTCGAAGCCAACCAGTTTGGACTTTTCAAAGCATGGATTGTGAGTCTGATACCATAACTGCCTTAGTTTTTAAGTCTCAGACAGCCATCTTAAGGAAGCAGTAGCTGCCTCTACCTCCTTTGTCATGCTGGAGGTTGTTATTATGTAAGCCCTGCTATGTTCAGCGAGGGTTCTGGCCTTTACTCTAGCAGATAAGCCCCACCCTGATTTATTACCACTGATTACAGACCCTTCAGTGCACACTATGGCATTATCATTTATCAGCTGATCAATTTCCAGCTCTGCTCTCCCACTGGCCCCAGTTCTGCACTCTCTACCAAGGCTGATGATGACTTGCTGGTAGTTCATGCAGCTTTCATCTGACTTACTCCACTCTTCTCCCTTGAATATATTTTCTACTGTGGTCACCTGTCTAATAGTCGCCTCTGCCTTCGCCTTCCATGACAACCTCCTCTTTATTCTTGCTCCCTTGATGTCAGCTATGTTCCCATACAGGGGATGTCTTTTGTCTGTGGTTACTCGCATATACGCTTTTACCTGGGCCATCGCATATCTGGATCTAACTTACAGCAATCCAAGCATGTGACGCATCATCACAATGGGGGTATCTCGCTTACAGCCCAAGACTATACACATCCCTTCATATTGAATGCGTTCCAGTCGTTCACATTGTGATACTGACAGCGCGAGTATAACGAGGCCATACTCGATCACAGACAAAACCAGCTATTGATACAGGAGAAACAGTAGTCTCTGCTCCAGGTGCGCTGCAGCCATTGTTTTTAGGGCTGCCAGACCTCTCTTGCACCTCTGTATGATGTGATCAACATGGTGCTTATATGATAGCCTGTGATCGAATGTTACTTCAGTGTATTTCAACTTGTCCTGCCTTTCAATTTTATGTCCACTGAGAGTAATGTCTGGAAGATCTGCCTTCAATATGAAGTTATTCAAGGAGCGTTGGGATTGACCTTGGAGCTGGTTTCGTCACACCATTTAGAAACTGCTTGAAGTGTCTCATGTATGCTTTTAACCATTTCATGTCTATCTGAATGTCACGAGAGTGTAGATGTTATTGAAATTATAAGATATCCTGGACACAAAGGTGTATCAGGTGATACCAGGATAGTGCCAGATAAGAGTCTGGTCTTAAAAGTAATACCCCCTTCTCTGAAAAGAGTAAGGGTGTATAGATATCAAAGGTAGGATCAAGCTGTATAAGTTCCTAGAGAAGGTTGTAATATATTACTCTAGGTCCCTACTTGCCCCTCTCCAGATCCTCCTCTGTTAATATTATTTTATTATTATTATTAACTCTGCTAGGGGTATTTAATTAAATTATCTACCAACAAGAACTGTAACTTAACTGATAGAAAGTAAGTAAGTCTGCTGGTAAATATTTACAATTTATTTTTACAGGTCTTATTTTCTTCTTGAAATCGTTAAAAAAACTCAAACTTCAATTACAAAATTAAATAAATAGACACTTGAAAATTGTTCCCAAAAAACATTATCAAAGGTCTCTGAATTCGTAGGAGGTTCTCACTTGGTTGAACTCACTCTTGGTAGAATTTCTATATCTTTATACACTGTTATTTCACTGTTATTTGATTTAGGCTATCACTGACTATAGCTGTCGTGGAATATTCTAATCCACATATATAAATTAAAAGGTAAATGTAAAGCGTAACAAATAAATTCTAATAAAGAAAAGAGCAATGGTAAAATAACAGTGCTGTCACAAGGAATGTACTCGAAATCCCCTTTGTTTTATGCTTCGTCTGCAAATTGTAACGCTTTCACGTTGATAGTAAAAGCCTACTATATTATTACCCGCTTTCTTCAATGAAACGTGTGCTGTATTTCTTGGAAAAACATTGAGAGGCAGACTGCGTAATGACCTAAATTAATCCTAACATTAATTATACTGCGTTACCAAAACGAACGAACAGATGGACTCAAATAGAAAGAGAGAGGGAGGGCTGAAAATCAGGAACGCATGCAACACGCGTCGCGCGATACACAATTACTACTATCACGCGTGTAAGGCCACATGCACTAACTTTTTTTTTCAGACGGACAGTGATAAATTCACTACCCTTCCCAGAGTTAGGTTTTTAAATCCTGAAAAACGCTTATAAGGAAAGATGACAATAGATGGGTTTACGTTTGAAAACATTACAGTACCCAGACAGCACATCTTCGAAACAGGAGGTAGAAGAAATTGCATATTTTGAACGCAGCCACTTAGCTCTTTTAAATTTGTATATTTGGGTTCCTTAGGGTTTGCTGACAAAGAATATGTAAAACGTTACGCAAATAGTCTAGGAATTAACAAGTTATAACCAAAATAAAATATTGGGGATGCCTGACAGCATGAAATCATTTCTGCTCATAAAATTTTTTTATAACGTGTTTGAAAAAACCTTGCGTACGGAAATAGCCTACCATGTAAACTCCAAATTGATTGGAGCGCAACAAATATAAGACTAAACACGATTGGTCGGACTATAAATACTATATTTGGTTGTTAGGGGAGACGTAGGAAGGTAAAATTTTTTCAAACACTTGTCGAAACGTGGCTCCATTGGCCAGACTCGCTGATATAATCACTTAGGAGCGTTAGTTCGAAACCACTAGTTCAAATAAGCTTGATAAAGCAACAGTGCGTTGAAGCCAGCTCATATTTTTGCTAAATAAAAGCCTGGAACATAAGCAGATGGGAATTTGTGCCAGTATTTGTGCCAGAATTCATTGCTAATCAACGTATCTGTGTTTGTTTCCATGAATTGTGGGACCGTGGTCTTGATGGTATTGAGCAGCACCTGGTCAGAGCTTTGCTGAATCCAGAGTCGGACAGCATACTCCTTGGTCCATTTAGCTATCAGTGAGGTGTCTCCAGAGCCCAGGGGAGAATCGAGCAGAGGAGTCTGTTCCTGCCGCCATCACCCAAGATAAGCTGATGTGGCCAGCTGAGCTCAAAATTATGTACCCCAGCTTAAAATGACCTTGTAAAAATAACATTAAGAGGGGAATTAAATTGTTTTAATATCAGGAACTGAGAACATCTCCAATACTGGGTCCAATAAAGACAAACTATTGAAGTCATGATGACAAATACCAACAGAGCTTGAACAAAACAAAACCAGTATTGCCTCATATTACTACTACACAACTGACACACATAGGATACTTTTAATAATATATGTCATTACCATATTCATATTGATAAATTCTGTACATATAACTTGTAAGTAAAATTGATTGTGATTCCTGGTTCCCTTTGTATTTGAATCAGGACACATATTCATTCATAACAGCAATGAATACATATTGTTATTTGAAAAGTTATCAGTGACTCCTTTAAGATATCCTTTAGAGTGTTATATGTATGTGAGTGTCACAGTGTTGTCAAGTGTGGTGGAATAAATTAAATTGTTTATCTGTCTGTTGTTGTTATGACTTACACTTCATCATACATATACCCTAGACATACAACGTAGTCATCACACTATTCCAGAATAATTCTGACTGAGATATATATATATGTGGCAGCAAGTAAGGTTATCTATAATACACTACTCTTA
This sequence comes from Oreohelix idahoensis, assembly GCA_024509875.1. Classification (NCBI taxonomy): domain Eukaryota; kingdom Metazoa; phylum Mollusca; class Gastropoda; order Stylommatophora; family Oreohelicidae; genus Oreohelix; species Oreohelix idahoensis. The sequence goes on along the minus strand of JAMPIV010003928.1, from coordinate 124,553 downwards.
TTAGATATAGATACCTTCACAGCTGATCTCAGTCAGTACACTAAGTCCCCTATAAATATTTATAACATCCCACTTCACCACAATAGCCATGCCCCAACATGGGTCATCATTTTATTACTGTCTGTAATCTTGGTGTGACTGGAATACTCTACACAGTAGCCTTGTTTGGCCACTTATCTTGTAACTTAAAGCCGGTTCCACTCTTGTCCTAGGAGGTAAAGTTTACTGAGCTTCCTCCAGGCAGTAGGTAATTGATGACTGGCCCTCTGAACTCAAAAGGCACTTGCATCAGTAGTTCCCTCAGTAGTGGCTGACTTTTTTATTTGTAGTTGGGTTTACAGGATATAACCTGAAACGTAATTGAGTAACCAATATAGGGTCTATCACTACCCCACTATCATAGATATAGGGGATAAGAGACAGTTTCAGACAGCAGTGCAGGTAGACGCACAGGGCATAATGTGTCAGTAACAACACCATTCAGGTCACTGTGAATACAATTTTTCTTCAAATCCTCAGAGCCATTTGTCCATGATTCGCCTCCATAAAGTTATTAGGTTTTGTGAAAAAAATACTAAGTGATATATCAATCAATGCAGTAAAACAATTTCTTTCATCCTTCCTTTATGTTCCTGGTGTGTGGTCCATTCCATCAAGAAATAATTCTTTAAAAGCTTTTCTAAAACCATCGACACCCTCTCTGCTTCCATGCTGAATTTATTTAAATATACACAGGCTTGCCAGGCCTCCAGAAATTTACACAGTAGTTCAAACACGTCTACACACTTCTTAACGCACACTGTAATTAATCAATAGAAATACATATATTTATATACATATATATATATATATATATAGATTCTTTCTTACCCTCAGGCACATACAGTCGAGATGTTAGTGGTTGTAATGGTCTGCTCTCAGATACAAAAGGCTAACACTTTTAGCGCTCGCTGTGATTTTCAAAATATGACTGGCCTATTTCCGTTTAGAACACGTCCTTTATATAGTCCAAGGTCGGACGCCAGAGGGGTCTTCCTACTAAAATGTGTTCGTGTACCCAAAATGTATGCAAAATCTGTCTCGCTGTGCAAATATAGAAAACTAAGATTTCGAATATCTTCGTTATTCCTGAAGCGATTTCCTTCGTCTAAAGCTTAAAACACGCCATGTATTATTCTACATCTTCCTAGCTAATAGTCTTTTACTTTCCTAAGTCCATTTTATTCTATGCGTAGTCTAAACAACAAAATTTATGGACTTGCCTAACTCCTCGATGCATTCCACTAGAGATTTCTCTCTTAATATACTACTTTTCGTGGAAGTCTTTACACCTACCTCTAAAGCAACATTCCTTTTGTGGAATTAGTGACCTCTTCCAAGTGGTACTTCGCTCCTAAGGTTGTATTTAAATTCCATCCTCAAGTGATTTGCACAAATTCGAGACTTCATTTTTAACTGCCTAATGTTTCTGTAAACACTGCATGATGGTGCGATTTCATTGGTTCGTATATCCTATAGCATTTCCAAAGTATGGCGTTTCATTTGGGTAAAGAATTCCGTGTTGTGAATCAGAATTTCACGACACTGAACCAGCCCTGTAAATGAGCAAGCCATTGGCAAAAGTTAATGTTCGTTCCAAACCTGTTGGTTGGATTGCAGCTATTTTTTGCTGTATTTATGTTAAACAGCACCGGTGATAATGGAGAACCCTGGGGTAATCCCTGGCAAATGTGCATTGGTTCTGATGTCCGTGTTCTCAAGCGAAACGCAACTGCTGTCTCAGTTAAGGCAGCTGCTATCCACCTTGTTAGCCATTACGCAGTCCATCGAGGTTAAATTTTGTACAGAGTAATACTTTCGAATCTATAGTTCAGTTCAGAATACTGTGCTTACAGATACGTGTGCGTACAGATATTGTTTTCTATGTTGTGGTAAGAAAGTATGTCTCTTGCGTGAGTGGACTAATCTGACAGTTTAACATTATTCATAGAGGTGTAAATATCAGCTTCACTGGGACACGATTATTTAATAGCTCTCAACACATATGCTCATGATACTCCCAAGCAGAAACAGATAACAATAAACTGGTGTAGAGTAACTATCAGGCGACAAGACAATAAGAAAGACTCTGCCCGTCTCTTGAAATTTCCTTATTTAAGAGCTTTTGCCGTTTTTCATCACAACACCCACCCCCCTTTCCTGTAGTACTTTAAGTGAAGTTATGTGTGTGTGTGTGTGTCTTGTTTTAATACTTGTAAATATTATGACAGTCTCCATTTAATCTCTATCATGTCTTACAGTTTTCTTGTTTTATATTCAGAACTTGCCAGTTTTCTTCTTGTTCATTGAAATAGTTCCAATCTTTGATATACGCACATGTCAAAGGTTTGAGTTTTGTCGTCCACTGCCCATTAGTCTGAGTTATACAGTAATGAAGATTGTACAAAATACCTGGTGACACGGTTTCCATCTTTATATCCTTGTATGTTTCCTTTGTTGAACGCATAATTTTATTGTTTTGTATTTGTTTAATGACATCGCTTTGTAAGTTTGTGTACACGTATCGGGTCTTGTGAATACAGCTGGCCGTGAACCAATACAGTTGGCACCCTTACTGGAAGTCTACAACAGAAGATCACGTGTACTCTTTCAGTGGTGGTTTCCACAGCAGTCATCAACCTTTTGCTTAACCTCACATTAGGTGCCTCTTACGACATGCCAGAGAGAGCAGTTGTTCTATTTACTTGTCAGAGAGCCTTAGAAAACCACAAGGGGTCATGATTACTGTCTTGGACACAAATTAGGAAACTGTGTCTCTTTTGTAAAGAAATAATTGGTGAAACTGTAAGACGCCATTTGTTGGTGGTACCCGTCATCATGCGAAGAGAAGCCCATCTGTCCGTACAAACTAGCAAGGAATGATATTTTTGTTAACGACTCGGCTCAGACACGGCTACCATTGAGGAGGAGCCAGCAGGATAAATAATGTGGCGGTAATCTTACACCCGCACTATCGTTGTTAAAATGTGTTGGTCTGAGTCAGGGTGTCAGTGACTAGTGTGGCATGTTTGTATAACCGTCCCACCTAGAATTGTGTCCCCCTGGTGGACTTTGTGTCTCATGCAGACTGAGGCTACCATTGGAAGCTTGGGTACGGGTGGATGTTTAGTGGAGAGAGAAGTGTTGATGTTTCATCTCCTCCCTGTTGTGAGTAAGCCAGGCTGACCTTCGCACAGTCTCAGTGTTCCAACCTTAATGCTCCTATAATCATTTCCTTAAAGTAGTTAATTTCATCCGATTGCATACTTTTGGCAGAGTGGTTAGAGCGATGCCCTCTTGCGGCAGACCTGTCCGGTTCGAATAAATAAATAAATAGTACAAATAACAGTTGGGGTTCTAAACACGGTGGCGTCCAGTGCGGAAGAGAACTAGTAACCCACTCTCGAAGCTGGATCTAGTAGCCTTTATTGAAGTCTCTAACACTTCATTCCCCATGGCAGTATCGTGTTATGAGACAACTTTTATATTAGCTAATGTCATAAGTCTGAAAGCCGCCTAGCTGTAGGCAGCTACATCCCTTTTTTTAAGAACTGGAACAAGAAGTAGGGAGTTACTTTAATCCTTGGTAGATCAGAAGACACAGTTAAAGATGTTTAGGGCAGTTATAGAGTAGGATAAATAAATAAGATGAAGTCATAGCAAACACCTGGTTCAGACAACACCCCAGAAGGCTATGGACACAGAGTAGTCCGGATAATCAAACGTGTAATCAAATTGAGTGTGTACTGATCAAGAATATATTTTAAAATACATATACAAGGCCAGTAGCTGACTAATAGTGAATGGCATATACCAACAGGCGGACCATTTTTTTTTTAAAGAAAACAAAATGAAAAGCTGAGTGTGTACGTAATCGCCTACGCCTTGAGGCATGGTACGACTTGAGGGATTGAAGACGCTGCATGTGTGAAGGAGAAATGTCTTACTATTCTCTTAGGTCCCTGTGGAACATGGGATGCTACTATTACTGACACCAATTTCTGTTTCCGACCCTGCTGAACTCTCAGATTGTGAAGTTACGGAAGCTTTATCTTTCTCTTATGTTATTGTGTTATTCTTCTTCCTGTTGACTTTGACCCCATCAATCTTCTCTCTACACGTGGGTTCAGCAAATATTTTATAAAGACGTTTAGTGTTCCTGGTTTTCATTTGACAAGATGTGATGTGTACAGTGAATGTAATATACTTGTCTAATAGAATTGTCTCACACTCTTTGACATCATCATCTTTATATAGAATACGGTACCTCTACAGCTTGGGGTCGGAGTGGCTAAGAGGTATGGCGTCCGCCTCAAATTCTAGAGGTACCGGGTTCGATTCCCAGTTGAGGGAATATCATTTATGGAAATTCTTTTTCAGAACCAGTGGTCCTAATTATGTCATACTCCCCCCTGGTCTCATGGGTAGTGAGATCGGATGCCTAACCTTCTCGGATAAGGGCGAAAAAATAGGCGCACGTTAAAATTTCCACGGCAGTTGGAAATCGTAAAGAGTAGGCCTATCAGGCCGCTGCCCTGGCACAATTTAAAAATTAGAAACCTACCCACCGCAATGTGATTCCTGTATACACACCTTGGGATTCTCGCCGGTGCTACGGAGTTCGTGCACTGTGCTGAGATCCTCCTTGTGTGATCTAAGGGAGGTGATCGGAATTGTCCGTGTGCAATGAAGATAGTCCTCAAAACCAAACCAAACCTCTACAGCTGTGAAGTTTATGATAACTTTGTTGTAAAAAGTTGAAGATGGTTTCTGTTTCCGTGTTTTCATCATAGCTTCAAGAACTGTTGTGGATCTACTGTCCTGGTCATGCGGGTGTACATGGCAATGAGAGAGCTGACAGACTGGCCTCGAGAGCACACATATGGGGACGCTGGGCATGGATAAGGGAGAGATATTAAGGACAATTAATGATCGCCTGCTAGATAGTGACACTGCAATGGATGAATCAGTTGAATGGGGGGGACAAAAAAAACACACACACACAAATAGTAATACGTCTTACAAGGAGAAGGACAAGAAAAACCTACGTTGCGGCCACAAGGCCTTCGTCAGGGACAGACAAACAAGAGACAGGAGGGAAAGAAAATGAGAATTAAATAGAGAACATGAAACTATAAAAATAAGAGAACAAAAACTCCCTTGTGTCCAGTCACATGTGAAGCAAGATGGCTGCCACTAAACCGGAAAGAGGAAGTCGATAGTACATTAAAAACAAAAAATAAGAAATAATGAAAACAAGGACTGGAAAAGAGTGAATCAACCAGGTTGAGACTTAGAGTCTGGCATCAAACGTGGGACAAGCAGAGATGGACGTGAGAGAGGAAGCATCCGTCGTGTGTACAACCAGCGTGCTACAGGTGCAGTTGACATTTATACTCTTCGACGTTTGCTGAGGGAGACTGAGCACCTATGGGTTTTCCCGGAGTGCAGTGAGGTCGATTTTTATTAACAGTAACAATAACGTCATAGCTGTACCTGTAACCGCCTGTATGTTACCAGGACCCGATCCAGGCGGGGAGCAAACAGTGTTAACACTGTACCCTACCACGCATGTCGTACTGTGGAGGGTTGTGTGCGGTGTCGGCTACCCATCTGTACAAATTAAGCCAAAAAATGTCAACAAATTCTAAAATAAATTGTGCAAAGTGGGATTGAAAGAGAATGATAAGGTCTCCAAATGTAGAGCTGATGGCAAGAACAAGACAAGTGACCGAGGAAAGGAAATGAGAAGAGGATGCTGGCTGGCGTTTGGTGTGACAGTTGTGGATGGCATTATGCGACAGTCCTTATTCTGGGATCACCAGGGTAAAACAAATATGGGGAGCCCGAAAAAAAGAAAGTACGTAGAAGGGAACTGTAGATTGCATGAACAACACCTTAAACGGTGACTTAGGACAGGAAGGTTGGGCATGAACTTGTTGAAGGCTTATGCTTCTTATGAAGCTGAAGGCTAGTGATGATGATGATATACGTGTTATTTGTAACTGCTAATTGGTGCATGTTTTGCCTCTACCGTTTTTTTTAAATGTGTGTAAATTGTATAAGCAACAAGTCGGTTTAATCTACAAGTCTTTCAATAACTGTACAAGCAATTATCGTGTACTAACAAATGGCCTTATTAAGTCCCAATTCTTCTTCTGTGTTTTTCCGATCCTGTCCTAGATCCTAGCGCCAGGCCATCCCACAATCCACCTTTGTATGCCCCTGTAGTTGACGCCACTCTCAACTACCGCACCAATTTCTCCTGTTTCCTCTCGCCGCCGTCAGCACTGACGCTACTGTCAGGCTTCCCGCTGTGTGAAAATGTTTATCTACAATTTACCCCATCATTTGAGAGCTGAATAGCGTCAGAAAATAGGTAAACTTCTTCCAGAATATCCCAGTGTTGTTAGGGCCAGGCCCGGCACAATTGCAGGCACAAGCAACCGAGGAGGAGCATAAACACAGCTCTTACAAAGACCCCGAAGAAGTCTACACAATGAGCGCTACAGGACATCACAATAGGCTGGAAATCGAGGTGCATGAAAGAATAGATTGGCAGACACAACACAAGGTCGGGATTGAAGTTGGAGTGGTCTGACAAATTGAAGTATGGTCGTATATTGTTTGGATGTGGTTCATACAGGTCAAGCCTTGATTTGATGTGCGCAACGTTGATAAGAGAATTGCTGAACATTGATTGAGACATACGAAGGAAATAGCGAGTTGTGATGACGTGTGCATTGTTTTTATGGTAACATGTCCTTGTCTATACGTCTGTGACATTGGTTTGTAGATATCTGGCGGCAAATTGAGTTCAGGACTCGAGAACTATGTATATACAACACAGCAAACAACACGGACCAATATGCTTATGTTGAAAAATAAACCAGTGAGTTATTTATATTTTGTTCATATATTTGTGTAACTGAAGTACTTGAAAACGCTGAAATCCTCACTTACTTCCATCAGTCACAGCATCAGCTGCGCAAACCCGCCTCTGGGCTAGAACTCGCCATTCGGGGGCGGCTGGCAGAGTTTAAGGGTAGGCTCAATTCTTACTATTGATGGAGCACAGTGGAGGCAATTGAAAACATCGAGAATAATGATGAGTTGGGGGAGGGCAAATGATTTTCGACCCCTCAGGGGGTCCAGGGGAGACCGGCCCAATTGGTAGTGATACCTTAGCCTGTAATTAGGGAACTTAACCCACTGTTGAAAGTGGGAGGTGAATGAGAGACAGAGAGAGCTGTTTTGTAATTCTGGTCTCGGATGAGAGGGAAGTGGAGAAGAGGTATAAATAATCAAATGTAAATGTGTCACAGAAGAGAAAAGTACACTGGCGGCCGCCGGTGATCGTGGTGTGCCGAGTCTGTCAATGTACTCTCTACTGACATGTTATTTCTCATGTTGACATTATACATTGCTGATAAATTCGGGCGTTTACTTTCAGTCATCATTGTCTCATTCGTGTCTTGCAAATTACAACTATAAATATTTGCATATTTAAACAGAAGACAGTTTTTTTATTAAAAGGGGGGGGGCCACAGACTAAAGGCGGTAGCGGATCATCTCTTATACTCTATTATGGTGCGAGACCATATTTGTGTGCCCCTCAGTTCCCCATGGAGCATTGAAACTACAGATAGCTAAGCTCATTCTAACCCGCGAGCCGTATGGTGCGCCAGACTGGCCTTTACTGTTACCCATTGGCGCATTCTGCTCCAGCGTGACATATGTCGCATTTGAGCGGAAAATTAGAAAATATCTGGAGATAAGCCAGTTTAAATCATTTCATTACATCCAGCACACGTGTGCGAACGTTTGTGGGCGAAAAAAAAAAAAATTCTGAAGCTGAAATTGCGTGCTTTACATCCGTTGCTAGAGTTGCTATAAATCTAGCCGCTGGCCGCTTGGTACGCCCGCTTTGTAAGATTCCATAATTGAACAAAAAATTATAAAATAAGTGGCCATAGAGTGTTCATATCATGTAAACACTTCATGTGGACAACGTATTTTTAACTGGTAGCGAAATAATTATATTGATGCTTAGTTTTTGCATACTATTATCAATTAATAACGTCATAGATTTTTTTGTTTACATGTAGTATAGTCACATACACAACACTCGTAAACTATTAACGAATCAACCTCAGTACATAATTTCTAAGTGAATTTTAGCAATATCAATAGCGATAATAACCTATTTTCGATTCCGCTGAAGACGTTGAACAAATGTGATATTTTTAATAAATAAATTAATTTGCATTGGGCAAGAATGTGAAAGTGAGATTCCAGTTCAGCAATATGTGACTTCACACACAAAAATGTATTTTTTTTTTTTTTTTTTTTTCCTTAACCAGCGGCACTTAGGCTTTCAGCCCTTCGGCCCAATGACATGTCATTGCGAGGCTGGGGAACCTGAGGACTTTCCTTCCAACCCGGTCAGGAGCTTCGCTCCTTCCCATCCACAGAGGGTTTATCACAGTAGCCGTTCAGGCTATTCAGTCAAATTTCCGGCCGTAAACATTTCTTCAAACGCCGACGCCCGGGTTTGAACCATGAACACCTGGTCGCCAGTACAACGCCGAAGCCATTACACCAGCGCGGCTCCCCACAAAAATGTATATAAATTAGAATTTTCATTTGCTTTTTATCAAACTTCTTGAATTAGTTGCCAACTGGAAATACGTTTCAATCCTCAGTGTTTTACTACCAAGGGATTAAATAGAGCTGAAATACTTACGTGTATGTGCATAATTTTAATTCTTCTTTTTTTTTTTTGTTGGGATTTTTAATTGTTTCTACACTTCACAAGATATAACAAACAATTATACCATCACATTAAGAACTCAACATTGTTTCACAACATTCTGCAGCCAATTTCCTAAAGTTTGATGCATAATACATATATGTACTAAATTAAAATTTATGTCTACTGCCTGTTTTTAAAACATCACTTGTAGAAAAAAATATGTCTGCATTTTGGGTCCTGGGTAAAACCGAAAAACTGCCTGGGTTAGAATGAGACGTCCAACCTGCGTTATCTGCTTAGATTGCTTCCATGGCTGCTTTATTCTTCCTATGGCTGTCTCCACTTCTCTTCACTGTTCGATGATCAATCTCCCGCTTTATTCCATCCCGACGATTCCAGACCAGGAACTGCCTTGTAGATCTACTACTTGATTTCCTATACCCCTAACGTCCTTTTCTCCCTTCTTGATCCATTGGTATTTGTCTGGGTGTTTCCACCAATTTGGCATTGGTAATTGTGTCCTACAGTCTTAGTATTTCTGTTCTGCTCTAAAACCCCGTTTATAAAAAGTATGTAGCTTATTGATTGTCAACTTCGTTGTTCTCCATTTCTCACGGCGATATGGTAGAGCGTTTGGTGGCTTGGCATTTAAGTTATAAAAAAAAATATGTCTAAACATGTATGCCAGCTGTATCGGAGATGTACAGAATAATAAATTAACAGTGCCAGGGCAATAAATGACAACTTTCTTGTAAAATATAATTTATAACTTAGTTTTTCCACTATGGCAGGGGGTAAACTGATGAAGGTTGAAGGTTACCAAAGCTCTCTGTTTGACCACAAACTGTAGTGTTTCACATTCCATGCGACCTGCGAATGTCATTTTTCATGTGTGCTAAATGTAGGAGAGAAAATTAAAGAAAAACAAGAACGCTCATGATTTTGTTTAGCAACAGTTTCACAAAGTGGTCATTGTAACCCATAGAAACGACATTTTCTGAGATCTCCAAACAAGCACAGATCGAATTAATGGAGACCTTGTATTAGCAGCACTAGGTGGTGAAGCAAACTGTTCAGGAGAGAGACAACTGTTACTGGCTGTGTTTAAGAACTCCTGCTGTTTAGTTTATAACTCACTGGGTCAAAGAAAGTATGGAGAGCTTTTGTCCCCTACAACTCTCAACTCTTCACCCTGGGAGGAGCATATTCTCTTCTGTTTCCTTCATGTCTCTTTGTGGTCCAGGAAGAGTAACTCTTGACGCGGAGCACGTTAAAGGAAAATCACTCTTATAGATTGTCTCGGTCAATAGAAGATCACTCTGTCGGTCCTCAAGGTTCAAGATCCGAACCCTCTACCGCGAGTGTTTCCAGAATGACAACATTGAAAATAGTGAAGACGCGGGGCGTGCAGCTTAGCGTTTGATAGCAACACCTCTTTCCGCCTTTTCTTGAAAGATAAAAAGTGTTCCTGTGAGAAGGGCTAAGATCTTCATAGTTAAAAGATTCTCATTTAATTGGGTGACCTTTGACATAGGGTCACGCGAGTGTGTTTGAGTCCTCGTCTATGGAAGGTACTGAAGCCCTTTCAGACGGTGCTTGGATACGGGCGGACATCTTTGTAGCTCCTCACTCTGTGTGAACGGCTTTCTATGCTTTACGCGCAGATCCTAGCAGAGTTCAATGGTGCAGACTTGATTTTGATAGCTGTTATATTTCCACTAACCCCCTCCCTTGTCTGTTTCCGCATCATTCCACATCTGTGCTTGTGTCTGTTCATCTCCTGGTCTGCATGGTAGTGGTGATGCGGGTCTGTATTTTTGTTGCCGCCGTGGCAAGACTCGGCACAGTCCCTGCTAGTTTGGAGTCAAAAAAGTAAAAAGGTACTATTATTCACGTCTGCATGAACATCGAATGGAAAGGGGGTTATAATCAAACATGCTAAAGGGAATTAATCTTCTTTGACTCATTGAGTAAAGATGTGAAAATTATTGCCTCCCAGCTCTTTTGTCCCAAATAAATTGTCCAGATCTGATGATTTAAACTGAGACCTCTTCGTGAAGTACCCCTATGGTGGTGTAGTCGTGAAGTGAAAGGCAGTTAGAAGTAATATATCTTCTGTGAAATAATTGAACAAAATACAACTTTGATTTCTTTGTCCATCATTAGTCAGAGCCCAAATTTGATTTCATTTGTCAAAGGATGCATTTTGGTTGGAAGATGCCAAGCTATCTCGAGGTTCTTGTTCACATGACAGAAATAGACTAGCAAAAGATTACAGATTAAAATGAGATAACCTGTGACATTAATTGAATTTAGAATCACGCTTTTGTTTATATGTTGTCACCTAGAATGAAAAAAGAGCTCACGCTAAATACCCGGCTGTGACGTCACCATATAAGCAACGTGGAAAGTACACGGAACAAAAATAAAAAGTCCTTTGTCCTAGTATCACGACCGGACATTAACATCGTAAAGCTTAGAGACAGCGTGGACAAGTAATATCTGGATAAACTATAAATAAATAAGTACAATTGGCGCATTAGACAAATTATATATATATATATATATATATATATATATATATATATATATATATATATATATATATATATATATATATATATATATATATATCATTTTTGATCATCTCCCGCTATTTAAAAGTAGCATGTGGCCGTCATTGTAGTTGGCTATTTTATGTGCTCATAAAATGGAGGTTGCTGTAACAGTTAATTTACATGAAGTGGTTGCCAGTCCAGTACACGTCCTTGCTCTTACGACTTGCCTGAGAGATCAATTGTCATATTCTTTATTTGTCTCTTTGTTCTCCCGGGAACAAGAGTATACAGTGGATTGTACATTGGTTAGTCGTAAAGTACCGCTTACATACAGTGAATGAAGGACAAAAAAAAAAGTCATAGTAAAATGTAGAACAGGGAAAGAATTTCCATTTGTCATTTGTGTGGAGTGAACGGGGATCAGGGCCATAAGATAAAATAAAGTATAAGTCAGACGTGTGTGTGTATGTATTGTGTGTGAGTGTGGGAACACACGCTCCCGCGCGGTTCTCTGCAAAGGGCACAATTGAGCTGAGAGAAGCGGAAGTTTTCATGAATGTTCCTGCCTGCGCTAGTCTCAGACCTTTTGTGTAGGGGACAAATAAAAGTCTAGTCGTTAACGGCTTTGGTCTCATTGTATCATGGGGCGATCCTAGTGGTCACTCCCACAGAAATTAGACAGCAGAGTTCACAGCTTATTCTCTGTCCAGTCTTGTGAGTTTAAATCAATGCTCACTGTCAGCACCTTGCTCTCTGGTTCCCATGTTACTGTTTAACTAGAAATTGTTGGTATCCAATATGTTGACTTTTCTGACATTTCGTCCCCTTATTTAAGAAATCATAGTTGTCTTTCTGTATCTTTCATTAAATGTCATGCGAAGGTGTTATTTCGTTTGGCCTGTATGATGGCTTGTCCTTACCTCCAACAACTCACCATCAGTCCATTTTCAGTGAAATTTTATAACTTCCAATAAGGAATTGTACCCTGCCTAATCTTCTAGGCCTATATGTGTTTCTCCTGGAATTGACCATTATCCCACATCAGGCCTGTACTTGAGCTGGCTTATGACTTAAGTTGTTACTCATTTCATTTGCTCCATATGGGATATGGAACCACCACTGCAGCTAGAAGTCTGTACCAAGGCATTCATGTCCTACTGATGTCAGTGATGGTTTGTTTCTTACATGACGAGGTTGTACAACCTCACCTCTTACAACATGTCTGAAGGAGCAGCAGTACTATTCTATGTTTCTGTCCCCCCTGAGAGACATGTTGGACTTACACATGGCAGTCACTTATATGGTCTGTACAATATTTCATAGATTACTGACATTACATAGTTATTCACATCAGTCACGTTTTATTTGTTGTAGGAGCTGGCAGGGGAGATCATTCTTACACTGGGCGAGGCGTTTGAAATCGCTTACCAGATGGTTCTGAAAGAGAGAGCAGAACAAGCAGCAGAAGAGTTTGACAAGTTAAGTGCAAGTGATGGTGATGATACGACATCAGTCTCCTCCAAGACCTCCATACATACTGTTTGATGAGGTAGATATTTAGTGTTGGACAGTTAACTCGTTAATTGTTGCTAGTTACCACACATCATGCATATTTGCTAGTTACCAGTCATAGTTGCTAGTTACCACACATTATGCATATATGCTAGTTACCATACATCAGTCATAGTTGCTTGTTACCACACATCAGTCATTGGTGCTAGTTACCACACATCAGTCATAGTTACTAGTTACCACACATCAGTCATAGTTGCCACACATCAATCATAGTTGCTAGTTACCACACAGCAGTCATAGTTGCTAGTTACCACACAGCAGTCATAGTTGCTAGTTACCATACATCAGTCGTAGTTACTAGTTACCACACATCAGTCATAGTTGCTAGTTGCCACACATCAGTCATAGTTGCTAGTTGCCACACATCAGTCATTGTTGCTAGTTAGCATACATTAGTCATTGTTGCTAGTTACCATACATCAGTCATAGTTCCTAGTTACCACACATCAGTCGTTGTTGCTAGTTACCATACATCAGTCATAGTTGCTAGTTACCACACATCAGTCATTGTTACTAGTTACAAAACATCAGTCATAGTTGCTAATTACCACACATCAGTCATAGTTGCTAGTTACCACACACCAGTCATAGTTGCTAGTTACCACACATCACTCATTTTTAGTAATCACTACAAATCACTCATTATTATTATTTACTTCACATCACTTATACTATTTACCACAAATAACTCATTATTACTAGTTACCACACAGTCCAATTGACAGAGTGGTTAGAGTGCTGGTCTGTCACGGCAAAGGTGCCAGGTTCGAATATTGGTACCAACATGCTTCAGTATACCCAGCTGTAAATGGATACCTGACTTTGAGTTAGGGAAGGAAAAGGAAGTAAACTGGTCACCCCACCTCTCAGTGCTGGACCAAGTATGGTATGGTGAAGTCTCTAACATTTCACTCCCTTATGGCAGTATCTGCTATGGGACTAACTTTACCTTTTTTTACCACACATAACACATCATTACTAGTCACCATACATCACTCGTTAGTGCTAGTACTGACGCATCACTCATTATTACCACTTACTACATTATCACTCATTATTTTTCAAGCTATCACACTTCACCCATTGTTGCTAGTTACTCACATCACTTATTATGACTAGTTACCAAACATCACTCATTATTACTAGTTACCACACATCACTTATTATTCCTAGTTACTACACATCACTCATTATTACCAGTTACAACACATCACTTATTATAACTAGTTACCACACATCACTCATTATTACTAGTTACCACACATCACTCATAACTAGTTACCACATATCACTCATTATTACTAGTTACCACACACCACTTATTACTAGTTACCACTCATCACTCATTATTACTAGTTACCACACATCACTCATGATTATAACCACACATCACTCATTATTACTAATTACCACACATCACTCATTATTACTAGTTGCTACACATCACTCATTGTGACTAGTTACCACACATCACTCATTATGACAAGTTACCACACATCACTCATCATTACTTGTTACCTCACATCACTCATTAATACTAGTTACCTCACATCACTCATTATGGCTATATTACCATGCATCACTCATTATTACTAGTTACCACACATCACTTATTATTACTAGTCACCGCACATCACTTATTATTACTAGTCACCACACATCACTCATTATGACTAGTTACGATACATCACTCATTATTACAAGTTACCACACATCACTCACTATTACTAGTTACCACACATCACTCATTATTAATAGTTACCACACATCACTCATTATTAATAGTTACCACACATCACTCATTATTACTTGTGACAACACATCACTCATTGTTACTAATGACCACACATCACTTATTTTCACTAGTTACCACACATTTCCATAGTCAACTATGACTGAAGGGGCTATTATATTATACCACACATCACTCATTGCTAGTTACCTCACTTCACTCATTAGTGATAGTTATCTCACATCACTCATGACTAGTTACCACACATCACTCATTATGACTAGTTACCACACATCACTCATTTTTACTAGTCACCACACATCACTTATTATTACTAGTTACCATGCATCACTCATTATTACTAGATGCCACACATCACTCATTATTATTAGTTACCACACATCACTCATTATGACTAGTTACCACACATCACTCAGTATTGCTAGTTACCTCACTTCACTCATTAGTGCTAGTTACTTCACATCACTCCTCACATCACTCATTATTACTAGTTACCTCACATCACTCATTATTACTAGTTACCTCACACCACTCATTATTACTAGTTACCAAACATCACTCATTATTACTAGTTACCACACATCACTCATTATTACTAGTTACTTCACATCACTCATTACTAGTTACCTCACATCACACATTATGGTTAGTTACCTCATATCACTCATTATTACTAGTTGTCACACATCACTCATTATTACTAGTAACCACTTACCACTCATTATTACTAGTTACAACACATCACTCATTATTACTAGTTACCACACATCAGCCATTATTACTAGTTACCACACAATACTCATTATTACTAGTTACCACACATCGGTTGTTATTACTAATTACCACACATTGGTCATTATTAATAGTTATACTACACATCACTCATTATTACCAGTTACCACACTTCACTCATTATTACTAGTTACTACACATCACTCATTATTAATAGTTACCACACATCACTCATTGTTACTAGTGACCACACATATTCATTATGACTAGTTGCCACACATCACTTATTATGACTAGTTACCACACATCACACTATTATTATTAGCTACTACACATCATGTAATATGTCTAATTACCACACATCACTCATTATTACTAGTTATCACACATCTTTTATTATTACTAGTTACCATGCATCACTCATTATTACTAGTTACCATGCATCACTCATTATTACTAGTTATCAAGCATCACTCATTATTACTAGTCACCATTCATCACTTATTATTACTATTGACCACACATCACTCATTATTACTAGTTACCACACATCACTTATTATTACTAGTTACCACACATCACTCATTATCACTAGTTACCACACATCAATTATTATTGCTATTTACCAGATGTCACTCATTATTGTTAGTTGCCAAACATCACTCAGTTATGCTAGTCACCACATTCTCTGTTCATTAGATTATTCTGTCCATGTGGAGGATTAATTAATTGTGTGTGTGTGTCTATTTTGGACAGTGAGTGTATTTGTTTTATATTTACTGATCATGCTTCAACCATTTATTGTATACCCAGATAAATTCATTGCCTGTCAAATTAAGTAGGTCACCTATTACATATATGTAGGTTAGACTGCTTAGCAAGTCATAATTTTGAGAAGGGATGAAAAAGATTTGGTACCTGTCAGAGAACAGCTGAGACCTGCAGATCTGAAACAAAATGACATTAGCTGTAAATTCCTGTACAAGTTATTTCAGGAGTCTGAGAAGCTTGTACTTTCTGTGAGTTCTAATGAATAATTGTTTCAATTTATTTCTCACTTGGCCTCTTTTAATAATAATCTCAGTTGTATTAATTTTCATGAGAATTTGCAATACCATCATCATCATCACCACCCATCCCTTTCTTGTACAGTGGAACATTTGACTGCAGCTGCTGCATGCCACTATTTTATGTTTTCAGTTGTCTTTTTAGATCACACACTTGACTGCAACTGCTTGTGCACCCTCATCAACTGTTCTCCAGGTTTTCTATGACTGTCTCACTCATCTCTTCATTTTAAGTTTCTTGTGCATGTCTGGTTATTGTCTTTTAAGTTGTGTAATTTCAAGTAACCTACATGTAGATTATTTCATAAATTTATGTGAATTCGTCAGAGAAACATTTTGCTCTGTCCCTGTCTTTTTATAATATAGCAAGTGATAGTAGATTTTCCCCAGATAGTTAGTATCAGGGTAGAATGATAACTTATTTTTGTCTGGCTGGTAGTGGAAGTGGAGATTGATAGCTTGAGAGTTGGAAGACATCAGTTTCTTGTCTGATAGGGGCACTGATTACAGTCGTTGAGAGAGGCAAGTAACACATTAGTGATCATGCATCTTCTGGTGATAAAGTGTGATTTTTTAATGATATGGGAGCAAGCTGGGAACACTTTGATTGATGGTCTGTGTTGCTGTGGAAAAACGTGAGATTATCCTTTGCTGTGTCTGGCTTGACTACATTTATGTAATTGTTCTAATTTATTACTTATATTGCTGTGTTCTGTTAGATTGTTCTACTAGACTTGGCTGTTAGTTTACATCAGTTTATTCTGTTAATTACATCTTCTATTTTGCTTTAATATTTTGAGATATGACTGTGTTACTTTAATTGTTAAATGTGACAGTTCTACTTTAATTGTTAAATGTGACAGTTTTACTTTAATTGTTAAATGTCACAGTTCTACTTTATTATTAAATATGATAGTTCTACTTTAATTGTTAAATGTCACAGTTCTACTTTAATTGTTAAATGTCACAGTTCTACTTTAATTGTTAAATGTCACAGTTCTACTTTAATTGTTAAATGTGACAGTTTTACTTTAATTGTTAAATGTCACAGTTCTACTTTAATTGTTAAATGTGACAGTTCTACTTTAATTGTTAAATGTGACGGTTCTACTTTAATTGTTAAATGTGACAGTTCTACTTTAATTGTTAAATGTGACAGTTCTACTTTAATTGTTAATTGTGACGGTTCTACTTTAATTTTTAAATGTGACAGTTCTACTTTAATTGTTAAGTGTGACAGTTCTACTTTAATTGTTAAATGTGACAGTTCTACTTTAATTGTTAAATGTGACAGTTCTACTTTAATTGTTAAATGTGACAGTTCTACTTTCATTGTTAAATGTGACAGTTCTACTTTAATTGTTAAATGTGTCAGTTCTACTTTCATTGTTAAATGTGACAGTTCTACGTTAATTGTTAAATGTGACAGTTCTACTTTCATTGTTAAATGTGACAGTGTAACTTTAATTGTTAAATGTGAAGGTTCTACTTTAACTGTTAAATGTGACAGTTCTACTTTAATTGTTAAATGTGACAGTTCTACTTTAATTGTTAAATGTGATGGTTCTACTTTAATTGTTAAATGTGACAGTTTTACTTTCATTGTTAAATGTGATGGTTCTACTTTAGTTGTTAAATGTGATGGTTCTACTTTAATTGTTAAATGTGACAGTTCTACTTTAATTGTTAAATGTGATGGTTCTACTTTAATTGTTAAATGTGACAGTTCTACTTTAATTGTTAAATGTGACAGTTCTACTTTAATTGTTAAATGTGACAGTTCTACTTTAATTGTTAAATGTGACAGTTCTACTTTAATTGTTAAATGTGACAGTTCTACTTTAAATGTGACAGTTCTACTTTAATTGTTAAATGTGACAGTTCTACTTTAATTGTTAAATGTGACAGTGTAACTTTAATTGTTAAATGTGACAGTTCTACTTTAATTGTTAAATGTGACAGTTCTTTTTTAATTGTTAAATGTGACAGTTCTACTTTAATTGTTAAATGTGACGGTTCTACTTTAATTGTTAAATGTGATGGTTCTACTTTAATTGTTAAATGTGACAGTTCTACTTTAATTGTTAAATGTGATGGTTCTACTTTAATTGTTAAATGTGACAGTTCTACTTTAATTGTTAAATGTGACAGTTCTACTTTAATTGTTAAATGTGACAGTTCTACTTTAATTGTTAAATGTGACAGTTCTACTTTAATTGTTAAATGTGACAGTTCTACTTTAATTGTTAAATGTGATGGTTCTACTTTAATTGTTAAATGTGACAGTTCTACTTTAATTGTTAAATGTGATGGTTCTACTTTAATTGTTAAATGTGACGGTTCTACTTTAATTGTTAAATGTGACAGTTCTACTTTAATTGTTAAATGTGACAGTTCTACTTTAATTGTTAAATGTGACAGTTCTACTTTAATTGTTAAATGTGACAGTGTAACTTTAATTGTTAAATGTGACAGTTCTACTTTAATTGTTAAATGTGACAGTTCTTTTTTAATTGTTAAATGTGACAGTTCTACTTTAATTGTTAAATGTGACAGTTCTACTTTAATTGTTAAATGTGACGGTTCTACTTTAATTGTTTAATGTGACGGTTCTACTTTAATTGTTAAATGTGACAGTTCTACTTTAATTGTTAAATGTGACAGTTCTACTGTAATTGTTAAATGTGACAGTTCTACTTTAATTGTTAAATGTGACAGTTCTACTGTAATTGTTAAATGTGACAGTTCTACTTTCATTGTTAAATGTGACAGTTCAACTTTAATTGTTAAATGTCACAGTTCTACTTTAATTGTTAAATGTGACAGTTCTACTTTCATTGTTAAATGTCACAGTCCTACTTTCATTGTTAAATGTGACGGTTCTACTTTTATTGTTAAATGTGACGGTTCTACTTTAATTGTTAAATGTGACGGTTCTACTTTAATTGTTAAATGTGACAGTTCTACTTTAATTGTTAAATGTGACAGTTCTTCTTTAATTGTTAAATGTGACAGTTCTACTTTAATTGTTAAATGTGACAGTTCTACTTTAATTGTTAAATGTGACGGTTCTACTTTAATTGTTAAATGTGACAGTTCTACTTTAATTGTTAAATGTGACAGTTCTACTTTAATTGTTAATTGTGACGGTTCTACTTTAATTGTTAAATGTGACAGTTCTACTTTAATTGTTAAGTGTAACAGTTCTACTTTAATTGTTAAATGTGACAGTTCTACTTTAATTGTTAAATGTGACGGTTCTACTTTAATTGTTAAATGTGACAGTTCTACTTTCATTGTTAAATGTGACAGTTCTACTTTAATTGTTAAATGTGACAGTGTAACTTTAATTGTTAAATGTGACAGTTCTACTTTCATTGTTAAATGTGACAGTTCTACTTTCATTGTTAAATGTGACAGTGTAACTTTAATTGTTAAATGTGATGATTCTGCTTTAACTGTTAAATGTGACAGTTCTACTTTAATTGTTAAATGTGACAGTTCTACTTTAATTGTTAAATGTGACAGTTCTACTTTAATTGTTAAATGTGACAGTTTTACTTTCATTGTTAAATGTGACGGTTCTACTTTAATTGTTAAATGTGATGGTTCTACTTTTATTGTTAAATGTGACAGTTCTACTTTAATTGTTAAATGTGACAGTTCTACTTTAATTGTTAAGTGTGACGGTTCTACTTTAATTGTTAAATGTGATGGTTCTACTTTAATTGTTAAATGTGACAGTTCTACTTTAATTGTTAAATGTGAGAGTTCTACTTTAATTGTTAAGTGTGATGGTTCTACTTTAATTGTTAAATGTGATGGTTCTACTTTAATTGTTAAATGTGATGGTTCTACTAAAATTATTTAATGTGACGGTTCTACTTTAATTGTTATATCTGACTTCTCTGTTTTATGTTTTAGATGTAATTTTTTTTAAATATATCTGTCCTGACACAACAGTCTATAATGTCTTAAATTTGAAAGTACCAAGGTAGTTACATTACAAAAAGTTGGCAGTAGTTCATCACTTCAGTGCACTGAAAAAAAAAAAATTAACTAGAATTTCAGGATGCATTGTATTTTCTACAAATACCTTAAAGGAAAAATTATTTTTAGTTTTCAAAGGCAGAAATATAATGAATATGGAGTAAAAGGTTGGGGTAGGAGCAGGAAAAAATAAAGAACAAGTGTCTTTATTTTGTTTAATGTTTATGCTTAAAGATGAGAGCCAGTCTATGACACCAGATGGATCCCATAGCTAATGACATTTTCTTTCTTGTGACAGTGATCTCAAATTTAGAGGCCTTCCATATTGTCCTTTTGTGCCCATATGGGAGCCACTCACAGCACTGGGATCCCATAGGTCGTAAATCATGTTCTGTGATTGGGTCAGGAACCACTGATGATCTGGAAAATATTGAGCCTATTACTAGTCTCCCCTTGTTAGAGAGCTGAGCTTGTGTGCTTCATAACCCTTTTTGGCTGGAAGCAGAAGGGGGTAGGGTGATACTCCACACTTTATTCTCACCCCCTGTATCATTCTCAGAACATTAAAACAGAAAATGGAGAAAAACAGCAGAGAGAATCAAGATGACAGACAAAACAAAACAGGCCTGGACATAAATCAGCCCTGGTCATGAACTGGAGACCAGGGCATACAGAAATGTGGCCCATGAGATCTGGAAAGAAGAGTTTGCTTTGATGAGTAAAGTGTTCTTCTCAAGTGTTGGGGCTTGAAATTTGTTCTGATTGTGTTCTTCTCCTTCAAGTGCAGTCCTGAGCTGCAGTAAATCTAACTTCATTAATCCTGGCATTGACAAGGGGGTTATGTTTTTGGTGATCCCATTTTATAAATTTGTACAAACATATTTTGTTATCTTCAAACTTTTTAAAATTCTTTTATCTGTTCAGTTTTGTTGGCTGTTGAGATTTGATATGAACCTGTAGTATTACAGTTCTCAAATAAAGTGTGTGTCTTAATGAAGATGGACGATTTCTCCAATTATAAGTATTTAGCATCCATCTTGAAATGCTTAAATACCTGAGCTGTATACATTTTTACTAAAAAATGCCCTCTGGTTACTGTGCTATTTAATTCTTGTCAGTTATGGCCAATGGGTATCTTTATGTTTACATTTACATTCCAGATGTTCAGATCAGTGTTACTCCTGACATCACAGAGAATTTCATTTTGACCACTCAGACAATTCTCTCAGAAATGTATGGGACAGATTTTTCACTAGAACTCAATTTATGTCTTAATATTGAAGATGAATAACTCTTGCTTGCCATCACTAGTTTCAAATTAAGAATTGGCAGTCACTCTCACTAGACGTTTTAAAAGTGCTGGCACTGAGATTCAGTGTCTCACAAACATTGCTTGAGTGCATTTGGGAAAATTGAAGAGAAAGGTGTTATTTATTTGAAAATATCACCGACTGGGGTCTGTAATGAAACTAGGTTTGTGTCTGGTTCATAGTTGTAGTTCTGCCAACAACTACATGGAAGCTGTAGTTGTTTTTATTGCTGTGTGACTTTACTTTAAGTTGCTACTAATTGCTTACTATAACACAAAGTTTATTCATTTTTTCCCTTTGATGCAAGATATTGAAAATGGTAACCTTAAGTTCTTAAAGTTTATGTTCAACGGAGGTGTAAATGAAAATGGCGAAGGTATCTTACTAGGACAGACAACTGCCTATATTACAGCCCTATGACCTTCATCATTGACACTCAAAAAAAGAAAACAGAAGATAAAGACAGCAAGAACTAAGTTAAATACATAAATAATAAATACATTTAAAAAATGATATGACCCGTAAATGGAAGTTGCTGGCATCAGCATCGTGAATTCCAGTAGGAAAAAAATGACCACTTGAATAGATCCATACAAGATATTGTGAATACAATTGGGGAAAAAGAAAGGAGAGATGAGCGGTGGAAATAAAAATGGTAATAGAAATTGAGAAATCAACATTACCTACAAATAGATCATCTCAGTTATGTTTTGCATAGTGTCTCCATATGTGTTCATACGTATGGAGGAATCAATACACCAGGATGATTGTTGCCAGCCAGATACAGATTTCTATGGTCATCGCCCCATAGCTTGAGCGAAGTGTTGATGTTGTTACCATACTACAGCCAAGTGGGAGTCTCATTCCTGTATTCCACTCTGTAGTGAGACAAATCAGATGTCACAAACTCATTTATCTTTGTCTAATTCTTTCACATCATTTAAAATGGAGATGTTACTAGAAGTTTGCTGCAGTTTGTTCCCAGGATTCTCAGAGGAGACAGAAAAATGACCACTTCTCCCTTAGGCATGTTGTAGGAGACAACTAATGTGAAAGTGGACATGATACTGGTAACTTCATCATGTCAAACAAATGTCTATTGAAACCACCACTGTATGAGCACATGATTGCTTTGATGCAGACTTACTACAAGAGGACAGAGGTGGCTGCATGTTCCATTGTCGTAGATTTTTGATAGGAGAATTAAGACTTGGGTTGGTCCCTTCTGAATAGATTTGAATGAGTGATAGCCACAGTGAGAGATGATAATAGAAACAGATTTCCACGAGTGAGGTTGTAGAATGTGATAGAGGCTGCCTCTGAAATCGAGAAAATCTTCTCTCTTTCACCTATCTTCTACGACAGATTTAGAGGAGTCAGACAGTCTAAACACATATATATTAAATATATATATCTCCACTCACATACACAGACACATAAGACGACAGTTAGACGTACAGGCATGGGAAAACTATAACAATGGTTATATAGATATTATGGGAACGAACTGACCGCAACACTGGAATAAGTTTAGTTGTAGTTTAATTATCGTAGTAAACTTACGTCACAACATATAAAATTACATTGAAAGCATATACACATAGTCATAAAAAATCAAGGAATGCTACAAGAATGATAGACCCGTTGGTATGATCCTTCCCCTCGATGTATAGCTCACCGTCCCATTAGAAGAAAGTGATAGCCCCCAAAGAGTCACAGATACATATGATTGAGTCTAAGTTTTTTTTTTTTTTTTACCCCTTTAAGGTATGGACAGACTTGATACTCTGGTCTATTCTAAGGGAAAATATTGTTAGCAACCAAATCTTGCATAAAGAAGGTTAAGACAGCAAAATGGGTGCCAAAATACAACAATAAAGAAACACTCAGACCTGCATTCACTCTATTCACTCAGCCGTGGCCACGTGCTCTCTTGCATACTTACAGCTTTGGTAGCAGCATCTGGCAACATAATTTTTAGGACATGCATATACAGAATCTTCAATGGTAGCCGTGGCCAAGATAACCCCAGTTCCAAAAAGACGGGTTGAATTCACTGCTTCAGGGAACGTTGTCTTGGTTCTACTAATTTTAGGATATCTGTTTAAGTCACATTAAAATTGTCCAGGCACGTACGTTAACAGCGAGCACAGTGTCAAAATGGCTTAGGTTTCTAGAAATGAGGAATGTCAGGTCGATGTCTACTTTCAGGAAAGGACTATATTTGGTCACCACACCACTAGTCAAAACTCCGTCGGAATGTTACTGACGTTAATATATTACTTGCCGCACGGGCTAAAATGTACTTGAGGTTTTACTCTGGAAGAATCAAATCAGGCTCGATGGGCCCGTTACTTTTTTAAAATCTTTAAAGTTCTTGTAAAGGTTATAGACCAAGTCTTTAAGGACAGAATGTTTTTGTTCTTCACAGATATTTTTCTTTACTTAATGCTGGCAAAGTTTGGGTTACCCCCAGTTTTCTTCACTAAATAGAGGAAAAAACACATATAAAATAATTATACATACTATGTACTTGTTATAACTTACATTTTAAACTGCAAGCGTAGCGCTTGACTTATCGTTTAAATTCCCGTGAAGTAGTTATATTTAAAAAATCAATCGTCATGAATTTGAAATACATATAAATATATTTCGTCAATACTCATGAGGTATCAGTGCATTTACTAGTTAGTTTAAAATATTCTCGACTGAGTATTTAGCAGTTAAATTAAATTCATTTATGGCTGCATGAGTTTAAGCTTAAAATTTTAATTTATTCTGCTTTCCACTGTAACTTGTCGACTAGAGAATATAACAGACTTTTAAATTAAGCACTCTGCACAAAATCTAACTAGTGAAATATGAAATAAGTAATTATCACTTTAAACACTTCACAAAATATTAGATACTTAATATAATATTTACCTCCACACAGAACTACAGATCACAACGACTAGAATCATTCACTAGATAGATATTCTAGAAACTCGGCAAACTTTGACGAGCACTAAGAACTTCGCTATAAAAGCTTCTTTCACTAGCACGAGCGACCGTCTACTGCGAATTAGGAGAATGAGTGAAATCAAGTTTAAAACTCTGATTATATCTATCAAACAGACAAAGAGGTCCCACGTTATTTCGAAACACGAAACAGCGCCGATCTCTCCCCTTCTCATTAACACTTTCCATAACCAGCGGACCTGCCATAAACTGTCACTTTGCGTCTTGACACCTCACTGCTAACGAAACTGGCCGAGAGTGCCATGATAGAGGAAAATACCAGACAAATGTCTCATTCTGCACCGTGCAGATGTCGGTTATCACACCTCACGCCGGAGGTTCGTGTCGGGTGAAAATGCTAGCCAAAAGTCTGCTCCTATGTCTGAGATAGATGAATATTCACAGTTTCTCGTCTAACTGACATCTACGTAATAGAATGCGTATCAGTATGAGAAAGAAAAACGTTAAAGTGAGAATGGGAAAGAAAATATTTTTCGCAAATGAACGAATGCGAAAAATACAGGAAAAGGATAAAAGAGTGATAATAAAGTAAAGGACATGGGTAGAAAAAGAAGAGAATATAGAAAATTTATTGATCATAAAACTCTATGTGACATCCATAAGGAGCAAAAAAAAAAGGTAAGTGATGAATAAAAGTTTCAGTATGGATAATTGTGTTGTAATTATGTTTGTCTTATTGTGTTTATTCATTGCTGTTCTAGTCAAAACATATTACAAGATTTCCTCCCTCTATTTTATTCTAAACAGACAGCTGGGCACTCTGTTTCTCCACTAACATAAATGTGTGTACAGTGGAAGAAAACAGTTTCTACATTTCTTTCTTGTCAAGCTTGGAGGATCTGGAATGCCTGTGGAACATAAGCAAACAATGTGGCTGATAATGGACTGTCAGACCAGGAATAAAACTGATTCTGTGATGTTTTGTAAATTATCATAGATAGTTGGAACATTATCATGTATAGTTTGAACATTTGCCCTTGTTTTTTTGAAGAAGAGAAACAGGGAAAGCATAGAACTTGTGGCATCTGAGTTGTCTGTGTGTGTATGCAATTTTGTACGTATTTATATATAAATATATGCATACCTGCTTGTTGGCTATTGCAGCCTTGAACATAGTTTTATCATGCTTTTGTCAGCTTTTACTTGATAATCTTTATAGCAGAATCACTTTCCTGTATGATGTAAACAAAATAGTTTTAAGAATAGAAAATTCTTGCTTGTAGACTCAGTTTCCACATGAGTTTATAAATTTAATATCTGATTGTTTCAGTGAAACAGTCTCCTTTGATACGTGGCTTTGTTTGTCAGTTTTATTAAAGTTTGTTTTTCAAAGCAATTAGAGTAATATTTAATATTTGTATGCTCTTTTTATCTGATTCCTGGATACGGTTGTCAGTTAACGAATGTAAGTAGTTTTAACCAGACCAAAAACTTCCATTTGTTTACTGTCAGAAAACGAAATCAGTTAATCCACTGTATCTTCAGGAGACTCAGACAATAACCAGTAAGTCAGATAGATTCATTCTTCATTTCCAGCTGTTAATCACATTCTTTCTTCAGGAGATTCATTAACCATTAAGTTAGATAGATTCATTCTTCATTTCCCATTGTACTCTTTCTGGGACATACCATCACCACTACATTTGGCCCCTTTCAGCAAGCCTGCATTCACATACATTTATTGCAGTGGTGTTTGTGTTAAACGATAAGGTTGCAAGCCCCCATGCATATAACCTCATAGTTTAGTTGGTTCCTACAATATGCCTGACTGAGCAGCATTTCTATCCTTTCTTTGTATTTATCAGAGACCACCAAGAACTAAGCATCCGATTGGCATAGTGGTTAGAGCGCTGGCCTATTGCAGCAACGGTGCCGGATTCGGAATATGGTAGTGTCACGCTGCAGTCTACTCAGCTGTTAATGGGTACCTGACTCATGAGTTAGGGAAGGAAAAGGCAGCAAGTAATGGAACTGGTCACCCCACTTCTCAGTGCTATAGTGAAGTCTCTAATACTTCTCAGTGCTATAGTGAAGTCTCTAACACTTCTCAGTGCTATAGTGAAGTCTCTAACACTTCTCAGTGCTATAGTGAAGTCTCTAACACTTCTCAGTGCTATAGTGAAGTCTCTAACACTTCTCAGTGCTATAGTGAAGTCTCTAACACTTCTCTGTGCTATAGTGAAGTAGTCATTATTGTCCATTTATAAGTTTAAGACAATAGTTTTCCATTGACAGAAATGCTTTTATTATGTTTTGTTTTTGTTAAATTTTGTAAGGCAGCCTGTGTTCCAGGAACCAAACAATATAAATCAATATGTGATTGATTATATATATCTCTTATGTCTAATGGTCAGAATGTTTAACACAAAACAAACGGTAGGTCAGTAATGGACCAGGTCCTTGCAACATGTGGCACTGATAAGGCTGGGATTGGTGAAGGCCACAAGTGTACTTAGTGAACAAAACCACATTTGTACAAGTTAAGAAAGTATTACAAGTGGGAAAAAAACATGTAAAGGAAGCACAGACTAAAATCATTGAGAACAGTTGTTGAATACAAGTGAACCTTTTGTGCTGCGGTAAGAGTTTGTGTGATAGTTTATTTGAATGGATTGTGTGATGTTGACTTAAATCTTTGGTTTATTTTTCCATGAGACTTCCATTTGAGGTATGTTTGATGATGCTTTTGTTTTTAATGTTCTGAACAAAGTGATGCCTAGCTGTTTCTGTTAATGAACATAGCCACATTGTATTACTTATAGTCAGTGTATGCTCACACTTCAGTCTTGATTGTTATTTTTTAGTGAAGTATATGAAGACTCTGGTAATTACAGAGCAGGTCATTTGGTGGGACATATTTGTTTATTTAAAAAAAAAAAAAAAATCAAGCTTCCAGATTTATTATCAAAAAAATTGTTATGTAAAATATTGCTCACTATTTAGAAATAAAAGAATCTATAAGCTGCAGATAATTATTTTTTTATGAGTAATAATACATATCCTTTAACAAGCCTGGCAGAAAAAAGGTGGAAGCATTAAAATTACTAAAAATAAAAACCTTCTCAACTCATGACTGTGGCATTAGCATTTTTCAGTAATATTAATCAAACTGATAGTGTCAGTGGAACAAGAGATGAGAAGAAGTTGCAGGCAATGAATAGGACACAAACTGAGGAAACCTATTGATAGCATTACAAGGTAGTCCTTGTTCTGGAATCCCCAGGGTAAAAGAAGTAGAGGCAGATTGGAGAACACACAGAGAAGAGAATTGGAGACATACATGAAAGATGTGAAAAGACCTTGAGCTGATGGCACAGGACAGAAAGACTTGGTATAAGTTTGTTGAAGGCCTATGCTCCCTGGGGAGCTGAAGGTTGATGAATGCATGATGAATCAAAATGATGTGTAACTAATGTTCAATCTCACTAAAGTTCTAGTAGGAAAGTTGAACCTGCATGTCATTAGTATTGTCAGTACTTGACTTGTTTGTATTAATGGTACTTAAGATGTCATATGTGCAGTAGCACAGATAACTGATCTCAGGCTCCCTGTGACTCAGTAATCTGGCACCCTTTACCCTATATTTATTAGTGAAATTGTATCTGGGGTCTGCGATTGCCTTATCTGGGTAACTTTTTATTTAATTTAGTGATGCTTATGGACGCATGGTTTGTACATATTAGAGTGCATGTTAAAATGGTTTAAAAAGCACTCTTTAGAAAATGTTCACTTAGCAGGTGGACATCTTTGACCTATTTTGTACATAATTCAGACCACGATGAACATTTTATTACCACAGAAACAACTGAGCCATCTATTTTCTGTTGTTGTTTGCTTTGGAGAAGAACAAAAACTAGCTGTTCAGTTGACAAGCCACCAGAGCTCAGCTGATACCACAGATCTTGCCTTTACTTGGAGAATGTCAGTGACGTCTGTTACCACAACAAGTTGTAGATTTGCTCAAATAAATTGTTGAATGTTTCAGGTGATAACAGATTGTTCCTGTATTCAAACAGTTCACAATGTTGTACATTCAAGATGATGTTGTTGGGACTGACAGGGGCAGATCATTATATGAAAGATAGGTGAAGGACCGACAGGCTGGCTGTATTTATTAACTGGCTTTATCTGTCCCTTCCAAATCCAGATATGCTATTTTCCAGAACCTCATTTCATAGATCCACCACACATCTTTGTGAAGACTGTTTCTGTGTGCTTGTCTCATTAGCTACTTAACTACATTTGTGAAGTATTTGTCTGTATGGTTGTTTTATTTTTGTGACTGTGTGTTTGTTTCTTCTGACTACTCTTGGGAACATGTATATGCATTTATCTAGGCTGCTACTTAACTATATGTGTCAAGTATTTGTGTTCGTCTCATTCGCTACTTACCACTATTGTGATGTGTATAGGTACTTAATGAACATATGTCATTACTTTATTCATTCATTTAAATTCATTCTTTACTTTTGAGCTCCCTGTAGGTCATAGGCCTTCATTCAGTTCACCCCAAGGTGTTTGTCCTGTCACAGGCTGTGTCATGTGCTCAAGGTGTCTCCATGTCTTCCTTATCTCTTGTAAGTCTGTCTCCCCTTGCCTTCTTCATGTCTTATTTAGGTCTCCCTTGTATTTCTTATACCCTGGGGATTCCAAAGCAAGGACTACCCTTTGATGCTATCATGTAGCCTTCTATATGTGTCCCCACCACAACCATCATATTTGTCCTCTCCACAACCATCAAATTTGTCCTCTCCACAACCATCATTTGTGTCCTCTCCACAACCATCATTTGTGTCCTCTCCACAACCATCAAATTTGTCCTCTCCACAACCATCATATGTGTCCTCTCCACAACCATCAAATTTGTCCTAACTTCCTGCTCCACTGTTACTAGATTTGATTCTTTCCTTCAGTTTTACATTGATCATTTTATTATACCATTGTAATCCTTCTATTCTATGCAAGCACCCATTTATGAATCTTTCTATGACCATTTGATTGCTGATATTTTTCTATTTGCTTCTTTATGCTCTTGTACAGGTGCTTAATATTTTCTTTGGCTGCAGCTTCTTCTGCCTGTGTTTCCAACTCATCATTCTGTTTTCTCTTTTATCTTCCTATACCTCTTGTGACTTCATTATTTGCTGCTATGTATCATTCATGAACTCTGGCTGTGGAGCTTGTGGTTTTTCTTCTCTTTAAATATGCTTTCTTATTCATTTCTTTTTTTTATTTTATAAATGGTTTCTGTTGTTATCCATCCTTGTGCTTGTATTCTGCTTGTCTACGAACTTCACATGTCTCATTCTGTGTATTCAAATTGACAGACCTATATTATCTATGCCATAATTCTCTGCTTGCCATCTGTTTCTTAATTTGCTTCATCTTCTAGTTGTTGAAGTACGAGTACTGGGTACTTTGTGTAGTGAAATTGACAGAGATACAACGGTAAAATTCCTCCAAGGATAACATTTAAGGATAAAAACATAATGCGTAGGCTGCTGATGTACATGATCGCCTAGACCGCGGGTCATCATCCCCATAAAATTGACTTGCTAGACCGGAGGGGAACGGAGTATCAAAAGGGAAAAAAATATGACTGGAAAGGCTAAAGAGACGCAATTGGGGGGGGGGGGAAATGGATGAAAGTAAAAAAATTCAAGTCCCCCAAATTGACACGAGGTACGGAATTGGACGTTTTGCGATACCAAGCGCTTGATTTGAATTTGAGCGGAAGAACGCAGATGTCTGAAAAAAATTACAAAAATTAAAAAGTAAATTTTTCTTAATATTAATGTTAGGAATATAAAAATTAGCTGGCCAGATGGCCTATTCTGAGCAGTGAACGAATATGGTTTTAATTTTACAGACGGATAGATAGTATTGAAAATAATGACAAAAGACAGTGTAGTTTACATCAGCCACAGACTGCATTGAATCTAACATATCGTTATTTGCACACAAAAACACGACCTTGGACGCAGATGTTCAAATTTACTTGGCATAGAAGTGAAGGGACATTGGTGGTAGCTGTGTCTAAATATAACTTTTTACAACAAAAATTTGAAGGGGAGAGAACGGTTGGGTCAAAAAATCGAGCACAATTTTGTAGAAACACAAGTAGAGACGGACAGACTAACAGATAACCATCCATACGTGACTGAAGCTTGACTGAAATGACTTTAGTGAGGAAATTTGAAATTAAAAATAAACCTCGGCAGTGATTGGCCACAGACAATCATATCATTAGCGCTCAGAGCGCATTTGGGGTCATTCTTCAATAATTGTTCAGTGTTAGACACAGATTTTAAAGTGTGGTGTTTTCCCATATGAAAGACAGTGAGTTAAATTTAGGGACGCCATCCTATAGCCAGCAGCTCAGCTGAGTTTTGCTAGCACTTCTGTGTTAATTATTCATAATCTGGTAAGATTGAAATTATTTCTTTATATATTTTGAATATTGTTTCATGTTCGAGTGATTTGATACTGCCATATCATAATCTAGCCTTACAAACAAGTAGGGATTTTGCTCTAGACCCCCCGCCCAAGTCAGGGTCTAGGGACTAACAATGTACTTAAACACCAGCAAGGATTATGCAAGACAGAGCAAGAGTTGAGAATAAGGAAACATATTACCTATCCTCCTTTAGGGTAGAAAAACTAATAATTATTAGTTTTCAGAATCTATAGTCTGGGAGGATCTATCGGATGTAAACCCACCATGGTAACTGTGCTGTTTGGTCAGAGAGATCTGACCTGTCTGTATAATGTGGTTGTTGTGTCAGTGTGGTGTCCAGACGTGGGTAGAGAATAGATTTTGACACATGGCCCATACTTTGATTGCAGAGCTGCGAGTTTCTGTCGTCCACGAAGAAGTATCTATTCGGGTGGTGATTTACACAAGTGTATCTGTGCAGTCCTTGTGACAGAGACCACCATTAGTGCCCGCCAGCAAGGAGAGGTGGGACCGCCTGATTTCAGCACCAGAGCTACAAATACCAGATGAGTGAGCCTCTGGTCTGCTGGATATTCACCAACCCCATTTAGTTGCAGATACCCCATAAAAATTCCCACCATTTTCTGGACATTGTGTAGTCAATATAGACAGGTGTGATGAGACCACCCCAACAGCACAGACAATAAATATCCTCCCTAGTAGCTGACTAGCTGACTACCAGAACATTTTAATAAAACTAACTATTCTAGTACTTAAATATGTTCACTTTTGCATTTATTATGTAACATTCCATGCATAATTTTTATAAATTTTAAATCCTTCTTTTAAAACAAGTTCTGGTCAAAATAAAACTTGATCCAGAACAAATAAATGTAATATAATTATATCAAAAACTTTACACACGTGAGTTAGTTCAGTGTATTGTAACACTTGTTAATCTTATTAGTCTTGTTAAATATCTATGGGTATATTTATAACTATCACACCACAGTACACATCATAACCCTAGACACTTTACGCAGCTACATTCATAAAAAAAAAAAAAAAAAATTAAGTGTGAGGTCGTAGTGGTAGCAAGAAAGGCCTTCTGACAATTCTCAATTACATTTTATCTCAGGAGCCTTCACAGCTGGCCTCATACAATTTACATGTAGTACCATCATCATCATACAATACCATCAATACCACTACACTTATTGAACATTTTAACTGTAAATTGTTCTCTTGCTTCTTTATTTCTGAGAAGTCCCACATTGAATAGCTGTATGTAGTCATGTGTTATTGTATATTGTTTCACTGTTTTCTGTATTTTGGCTAACAGAAAGTAGCATTTGGATGCTACATCTGCTCCTCTACATAATTGCATGTGATATAATGTAGATATAAACTTTATGCATATATGATCAGTTTTACTTTCTGTCCTTTGTTCTGGTGGTAACCATGCTGCTTTATGGATTTCTTTGTCTGGAAACATGCTTCTTCCCATAGTAAGTTTATTCCAAAATGTAGATCATTTAATACTGCATTTATGATCTTTCTATGTTCTTGAATGGGTATTATGGTTCTGCCTGTAGTTGTCTGTTGATTAAACATTATGTGTCTGCAGCTGACTGGTGAATGAATGTGATATGTTTTAGTGGTCTCCAGCAGTAGACTGTCCATGTTTTTAGATTAGAGAATAATTATTTTCTTGTTTAAGTTATATGTGTGTGTTTCATCATTGTTGGTGGCGTGGGGACCTTGGATGGTGTTTACCATAAACAATCTTTGCCTCTTATTTGAAAATGTCAGTTGTAGATGCAGACTTACGTGAAACCCTGGCACTCTGTCATCAGTTGTAATGTAGGGCATTAGTTGCATGTGTGAATGTTGATGTTGTCTCTGCATGTTCCAACAAGTATTACTTCATATCGCTGACACTGACTATCTCAACTACTGATAACTATTTATAATACAATTATCTTGCAATTTTCTGTGATCTCAAGTTATGTATTTCATATATAGGTATAAATGTTTGCTTCATGAAGGTCAAATTGACTAGAACCCAAAGAGAAATAGAAGAATGTGGAGGCCAGAAGAGACCTGTAGAAGAATGGCAAAAGAGGATGTTGCAAATGGAGTCCCATAGGTTGAACTGAAGATGATGGGCATCAGTTGCAGTTCTATTCTCCATGGGAGATGATGATGATGATGGCAGCAGAATAACTAAACAGTCAAAAAATGTTTCAATTAATATTTTCTCATCAGCATTGGATTCACGCACAAAAATAGAAATGAACAAATAAAAGTGAAGTAAATTAACAGAAGAGAATACAAACGGGCAACAAAAAGACTTGCATGGATGAAATCATGTGACCAAGTGGTTTTGTTGCTGTCACTGTAGTTTATTCTTTTCTATTTTTGTCTGTTTTTATTTATTTTTTTGGTTTTTGGGTTTTTTTGTTTTTTTTAAAATATCTTATGCTGACAAGGACAATAGTGACGTGATGTCTGACATAGCGATTAGCACACCACAGTACATGCAGCAGACAACAGTGACGTGATGTCTGACATAAGTTTGGTTATCCTCCATTTTGTGTTTGTAGAGCTTATAGCACTTTTATGTGATATGCCTATTCTTTTCCTCAGCTTTATTGCATGCTATGTTACCTTTAACATACTCTCTGAAGTCACACGTGTCTGTTGTCTGACGTTGTACATTTGTTTTGTCTTCAGTTATGTGTAACTATTATCCCAAGTAACTGTTTTTTGTTGCCTAATATAATTTGTTTGGTTATTGTTTGTATGATGGCTGAGAACTGTACAGTAATTGAAAGCAATGTTTGTCAAGCCCAGACATCAACTGAGTC
Organism: Oreohelix idahoensis; assembly: GCA_024509875.1. Lineage (NCBI taxonomy): Eukaryota > Metazoa > Mollusca > Gastropoda > Stylommatophora > Oreohelicidae > Oreohelix > Oreohelix idahoensis. The sequence continues at coordinate 90,447 of JAMPIV010003928.1, read as the reverse complement.
TCTTTAAAGACTCATACATCCATGAACAAATTTTGGTTAGCTCAGCCATTATATGAGTTATTTCATGAACTTCAGATCAGACAATTAGAACGAATTTAGAATATTTTTTTTATTTTTTAAACTGGCAAGTAAACTTTTTTTAAATAAGTCATGGTGAAATATTTTCACTGAACAGATTTGTACTATATCCTTGTCAAGATAAAAATAATTTAAGAATACATTTTTTTTTGCTCATTGAAGCATAAATCTGTTTTATTTTAAAACATTTCTCATTAAAAATTTCAAGAACAAATTATAGTTAATTCAGCCATAATATCAAATAAGTTGTCTTTAAAAATAAAAAAGGGTTTTAAAAAAACATTCAGAAACAAATTTTATTTACTTCAGCCCCCGCAAAAAAAGTATTTCATGAAGAGAAAGAAAAAAATGTACTCTTATTTGTAATACTGTATCATGAATGTGAAGCTTGAGAAGGTGGTGTTGGATGTGATACTTCCAATGTTAGACACCTTATGCATATTTATATATCATTTTTTTTAAAATATATATTTTCTATTTGACAATCTGAAATGTGTCTTTTATTAACTAGATTTGTTGACTGATGTCTAACTTTCTGTCAATTTTCCAAACTATACCAGATGCTTATAACTTGTATTGATTGCACCGCTTAGAAAATTGACAGACCTATATTATCTATGCCATAATTCTCTGCTTGCCATCAAAAGTTATTAGACTAGCAAAACTTATTACGGCACATTCTTGATAATATGTTAGATAATAAACGTGAGCGCTTGCTTAATATTGGTTCATTATTTAAAAAACATGAAGATTATCGAACTAGACTATTTGCTGGCTTGATACTGGTGCTAGGGTCAGGGTGTGGCTACAAGAAATACGCATTATTTGTCCTTGTTTGTAGTCTGTCATGTGACACGCAAAGACAGCTATCTGTCAAACATTTGACCAATTTGACTTTGATAGACATTTCTAATTTTTTTTATGAGATACTTTCTAATTGTCTTTTCTGTGTAGAGAGTATGAGACCTGGTACTTGTGCAGAGATAATACTGTAGTAGTTCACACGATGATGGGCTATAATCTTTTTTGTCACTAAAACTTTACTGTTATAAGTTGAGAATGCTGTATACAGTTTTATTGTGAATAAATTTAACAGAGTACACTTTTTAATGTTGTTATTATTTTGTGTAATTGTTTAAAATGTGTCTTGATGTACACTGTTGTTGGAATACCCTAAATGTGACCTATCTTCTTCATCAGCTTTGTCCAGGCTGCTTTGAAACTTCTTATTAAAGTCTGTTTTATTATTACTATTTGTAGTATTATTATGATGACATTTGTAATTGAGGCCAGCAGTTCCTTGCAGAGATGTGAATAACTTATAATTCATAGTCTACATGCTTGACCTACTTTTTAAAAATGTGTTTACCTAAGTGCTTATCAGAGAGATATTACAGTTTAACTCCAGAAACTAGCTAGCTGTAAGGGTGCTTAGTTTTCAGCACTAACTCCTTCAGACATGTTGTACAAGTTGACTAATATAAGCTTGTGCATGAGGCTGGCAACCTCATCATGTCAAACAAAAACCACAGCTGCAAGACAGCAGATAATGCTTGGTGCAGGCTTCCTGTAAGTGGATCACTTGTGGTGGCTCTATGATGTAAGTGGATCACGTGTAGTGGTGGCTCTATGATGTAAGTGGTTCACTTGTAATGACTATGATGTAAGTGGATCACTTGTAGTGGTGGCTCTATGATGTAAGTGGATCACATGTAGTGACTATGATGTAAGTGGATCACTTGTAGTGGTGGCTCTATGATGTAAGTGGATCACTTGTAGTGACTATGATGTAAGTGGATCACTTGTAGTGATGGCTCTATGATGGAAGTGGATCACTTGTTGTGGTGGCTCTATGATGTAAGTGGATCACTTGTAGTGGTGGCTCTGTGATGTAAGTGGATCACTTGTAGTGGTGGCTCTATGATGTAAGTGGATCACTTGTAAGGTGGCTCTATGATGTAAGTGGATCACTTGTTGTGGTGGCTCTATGATGTAAGTGGATCACTTGTAGTTGTGGCTCTATGATGTAAGTGGATCATTTGTAGTGGTGGCTCTATGATGTAAGTGGATCACTTGTAGTGGTGGTTCTATGATGTAAGTGGATCACTTGTAGTGGTGGCTCTATGATGTAAGTGGATCACTTGTAGTGGTGGCTCTATGATGTAAGTGGATCATTTGTAGTGGTGGCTCTATGATGTAAGTGGATCACTTGTAGTGGTGGTTCTATGATGTAAGTGGATCACTTGTAGTGGTGGCACTATGATGTAAGTGGATCACTTGTAGTGGTGGCTCTATGATGTAAGTGGATCACTTGTAGTGGTGGCTCTATGATGTAAGTGGATCATTTGTAGTGGTATCTCTATGATGTAAGTGGATCACTTGTAGTGGTGGTTCTATGATGTAAGTGGATCACTTGTAGTGGTGGCACTATGATGTAAGTGGATCACATGTAGTGGTGGCTCTATGATGTAAGTGGATCACTTGTAGTGGTGGCTCTGTGATGTAAGTGGATCACTTGTAGTGGTGGCTCTATGATGTAAGTGGATACCGTGTAGTGGTGGCTCTATGATGTAAGTGGATCACTTGTAGTGACTATGATGTAAGTGGATCACTTGTAGTGGTGGCTCTATGATGTAAGTGGATCATTTGTAGTGGTGGCTCTATGATGTAAGTGGATCACTTGTAGTGGTGGCTGTATGATGTAAGTGGATCACTTGTAGTGGTGGCACTATGATGTAAGTGGATCACTTGTAGTGGTGGCTCTATGATGTAAGTGGATCACTTGTAGTGGTGGCTCTATGATGTAAGTGGATCACCATAGTGGTGGCTTCCTGTAAGTGGATCACTTGTAGTGGTGGCTCTATGATGTAAGTGGATCATGTGTAGTGGTGGCTCTATGATGTAAGTGGATCACGTGTAGTGGTGGCTCTATGATGTAAGTGGATCACTTGTGGTGACTATGATGTAAGTGGATCACTTGTAGTGGTGGCTCTATGATGTAAGTGGATCATTTGTAGTGGTGGCTCTATGATGTAAGTGGATCACTTGTAGTGGTGGCTCTATGATGTAAGTGGATCACTTGTAGTGGTGGCTCTATGATGTAAGTGAATCACTTGTAGTGGTGGCTCTATAATGTAAGTGGATCACTTGTAGTGGTGGCTCTATGATGTAAGTGGATCACTTGTAGTGGTGGCTTCCAGTAAGTGGATCACTTGTAGTGGTGGCTCTATGATGTAAGTGAATCACTTGTAGTGGTGGCTCTATAATGTAAGTGGATCACATGTAGTGGTGGCTCTATGATGTAAGTGAATCACTTGTAGTGGTGGCTCTATAATGTAAGTGGATCACATGTAGTGGTGGCTCTATGATGTAAGTGGATCACTTGTAGTGGTGGCTCTATGATGTAAGGAGCAAAGAGAAAACTGATGACATACTGTTTGTTTAACTTTCATATGACACCGTACAGGTCATTGACTACAGGACATGCAGCAGATGATAGTGACGTGATGTCTGACATAACGGTTAGTACACCACAGTGCATGCAGCAGACGACAGTGACGTGATGTCTAACATAAGGATTAGTACATTACAGTACAAGTAGTTCACAGCGCTATAAATTATTCACCATAGGAGCAACTTGCTCCTTAGGGAACGAACGAACGAACTTCATTTTCAAAGGGTTGAGAATTAGCACGCAGGCCCGTCTGACATTCTGCCCTTCCTTTCTCTCGTCTTTTATACTGATTTCATTTATTCTCACATACATTTTACCCATCAATTCAAGGAATTCAACGTTGTAAAGGTAAAATAATAGCATACTCACATTCACAGTATCTAATTATAAACAAGAAATAAAATATGTTGAAAAGTACAAACTAAGTATTACCATGAAACAAAATATGTTGAAAAGCACTAACATCATCATTAAACCTACTACATTCGATATTATATCATTTGTTCGGAAAAATAATCACATTAGGGGGCAGATAATCAGAACTCATAAAGTATTCGAAAAGTTTACGATTGTATGAATAGGGACTGAGGTTGTTATCTTTTAGATAATGTGGAAGATATTTCCAAAGATGAGCAGCAGAGTAAGCTAAGCTTTTCTTGAATAAGTCACGCCTAGGCTTGGGCACTTGTATTTTGTTAAGGCGTTGACTGCGTCTTTCATTGTATTTGAACATTGGCCACAGATATGTTGGAGCATTATGTGACAGGATTTTGTGAACAAATTTAGCTGTGTTGAACAGAAAGCGCTTTCTTAGAGGCAGTATTTTGAGATCTTTATATAGATCTACACACTGTGTTTGGCAGTTGTCAGAAACTAGACGCACTGCACGCTTTTGTAGTGAATGGAGTCTTTTTGTGTTGGATAGAGACCGCAGTCAGCGACTCATAGCTTGACTGCCTGCGTCAGGACCAGCGAACCAGAGCTGGTCAAGACCGCACTCCACCTCCACGTGGTGGTCCTGGAAACAGTCTGCAGCTGTGCAGGCTGGCTGAGCGAGTGTGGATCGAAATGGGAAGGCAAACCCGGTCCTAAAAAATGCCGTGCAGAAGTCGGATGTGTCGACCGAAAGGTGCAGATATCACAGCTACGTTGTAAACAGACACAACGCAACCACCGTCCTTTTCAGGGCGAACGAAGAAGAAGAAGAAGAACAACCATCCCAGATTGTGGAGCAATAGTCAAGGTTTGTTTGTATGTGAGATATATAGAACAATTTTCGTGCATCTTCATCTAGGAAATGTTTGATTTTAGCTAACTGGTAAACTTTCTGTGCCGTTTGCTTGGTCAGTGCATGAACATGTGAGTTCCAATTTAGATGCTAGTCAACGACTATACCTAGAGAGAGTTTTATGTTCATTAACAGGGAGATGAAAGTAGAATGATTATTGATGATATGACTGATGATGATAGTGATGTTGATAATTCTCCCACAAGAAGGGATCCCGATATACCCGGCTTTGTGGACACAGTTATATGTTGTGGCAACAATCAGTCAAATGTTGTGGCAACAATCAGTTATATTTCAGAATTCGTGTATTGTAAGTTTATTAATGTTTGACTGTCAACTTAGTTAGTCATGTAGTTGCTTCTGCAGCAGTTTGTTTGACATGATGAAGTCGCCATACCCATGCTTAAACTCATATTAGTTGACTGTTACGACATGTTTTATTAATACGTTTTTGTGCGTAAGTCAAGGAGTAAGAGGTCAGAAGGAGAGGAACAAAAACTAATAACTAAGTGTCATGATTTGAATCTGTATAAACAACACGGTCATAATTTCCGCGCTCAAATCTAGAACACATAGACCAAATATAATAGCCAATCAGAACGCTCCTTTTTCTAGTGTCTATAAAGATACCTTTTATATTAAGCAGAAAGGGCCTATTCTGTGTTTTTAGTGGGAAGGAGTTATTTTATTTCTTAAAGAATAGCGAGAAATCAAAATAAATACATCGCTATAAATACACCTGATATATCACGTAATAAATAGGTACCAAGCCGATCTCATAAAAGTAAGTTAATTAAAGCGAAAAATTGATTTTAGTGATATTTTCATATCAGGGTAATGCCCGAATTAATTACTTAAAAATTACAATTATCATTTTAAATAATAGAAATCGGTCCAATAATAACTGTAATATAACATATTTAAACTTAATCACTTTATACGAGCAGGCTGAAATACGCCTAAGTTTTAATTCTTAAAAATAAATTTGGACTGGGCTCCGATTGGTCGGATGTAGCTCTATATATAGAAATGGGAACTTAGAAAGCCGCAACTATTTTTTTGAAATTCAAACCAAGCTGTAGAAAAATCTAGCGGACTGTGCATACGAAGTCTTTTGCCGTTCTGACCTGTTAACAGAACTAGATTCCCATTGAGGCCAGTCTCAGCTTGAGTATTATTGCCAGAGGGTAAGAAAGATATATATATATATATATATATATATATATATATATATATATATATATATATATATATATATTTGTATATTTGTATATTTTGTTAATTATTAACCTGTGTTTACCCGATTATGTGTGCAGTGCTGTGTAGACAAGTGAAACTACAGGACTAATGTGTGCTGCCATACTGACCCAATTGTAAACATGTGTAGTTTGAAAGACGACAGGCCCGAAATGAAAAATGTGCACTATTTGCAAAATATGGCACAATTACGACAGTAAGTTTTAATAGGGGATTTGAGTGAGTATTTTCTTCTGGAGTTACACATTGTTCACGCACATGAGATAGCTGTACTGGAATTGTTAACATGAAGTAATTAAGTAGTCACTTACCATTGTGTACTTAACCAAATCATGGTATGGAAGCCAATCATGGGCTAAGGACTCTATTATAGAATAAGTACAGAAAAAGAATAATCACATGGAACTGGCTGTAGGAAAAGAAGTTATATGTCCTGTGCAACCTGTTAGCACAATAACTGAGAAAAGGGTAAGATGTGGTGTTTGTGTGTGAGTGGGTTGATGCAGATACCTACATGGAATGTGGTTATCCCTTTATTCCAGGTTCTATCTCGACATTACCACTTAGCTGCATTCACTCGTGAGGAAGTCTGTGGGTGACGAGAGCTCTGCATATATTAGGAACTAGACCCAGTATTTCTCATCTAGGAGCTGCAAGTCGCGTGGTCCTGACTTGTTGAGTGAAGAACAGCAGCATCTACAGATAAGTGACCTTTAGGGTCCACTGCACAGCTATTCCAGATATTCACCAAATTTTCACACTTATAAACTACTATACCCTTTATGATGAATACAAGGACGCTAATAACTAGTGCATCTTCTACAAGTTAGGAACAGTGAATATAATAGTAAGATAGACAGAGAGTGAACTTAGTAGGACTTTAATCAATTTTATTCATATGGAAGAGATTTTCCAGTTTATTTATTTTGAGCTGTAAATATCATTTCATTTCTTTTGAGTATTCCTCCCCGGAAAAAATATTACGGGGCATGACAAATAAATTGTATATAAATTTCATACAGTCTTGCTTGATAAATTTTATTAAAGTTTAAGTTCTGTATTGGAATTCACTACTTAGTATAATTTAAATTACCCCTAGATAATTAGCCAAATAAAACAAAACAGTTAGTCATTAATCTTTGTGGGATCATGAGAGGTAGCAGTTAGGGACTCAGAGTACTACATCATCATCATCATCTTCTCTGGGAACTTACATAGCTTGACCCCACTTTGATGTCTATACACCCTTGCTCTTTTCAGAGAAGGGGGTATTGCTTATAAGACCAGTCTCTTATCTGGCACTATCCTGGTATCATCTGATACACCTATTTATCCAGGATACCTTTAATTTATAACATCAAAACCTCTCGCCACACTAAGTATAATCAACTCAATGTCTCTATCGACTTGTGCCGTTAAGCGTCGTCGAGAGAAGCAGCTTTCGTTCATGGGTGAGCTCTGTAACATTGATCAGTTTCATTTTGTGTTTCCACACATAATTTCTTTAACTTTTTAGTTAATGTGGGGGTCTCCATGCCCTGATGCCAGATCTTCTCTCCTGTGAAAGCATGTTTGGTTGTACGATGGACTAGGTATTCATGTGATTTTATTTTAAATACACTTCTCTGAGTTAGGAAGGTAAAGACAGTGAGGAAGAGAACTCGTCACTACACTTAGTAAAGGTGAAGTCTCTAACACTTCACATCCCTGTGGCAGTACCTACAATGGGACTACACTTATCATTTGACTAGACCAGACAAATGTAAATATAGTGGCGTATAAGGCTTCAACGGTGCTGATTTCTGGTAAGGTAGTCCTAAATCTGATCATGCCGTAGAGGATTAGTGTTGAGACTTAATATGCTAGGTCCTGTTTTATGAGATGGCGTGATCAGTGCCTTCTTCGTCTACTTTGTCTTTTCTTAACTTAACTTAAGAGCAGAGTCAGGTAACCATTTACAGCTGGTTAGACTGGAGCATGACGCTACCAGGTTTCTAACTCGGAACCCTGTAGATTTGCCGCACAGACAAACGCTGTAACTACTCTGCCAATCAGACACGTATGTTTTCTGGTACAGCTTGATCAGAAATAAATTCTGTAGGAATGATTAAACTTGTCCTTGAAGAAACAGAAGCTGATAGTTAGAAAATAAAAAAAAGGGGGGGGGGGGGGTAGAGCGCAAGAGCCGATAGTAAACTACAGAGCGCTACACCAGGAGACAATCTGGTCATCAGAAGTAGCGCTCCCCCTCAATCAAGTGTTTCGACACTTCAATGTCCTCTACACTCTAACAGATGCAGGCCCACTTGGATCATGACTCCCAAGTGTCAGCCTCCTGTTGTCTTTTTCGATCCTGGGCTGAGAATTAAAGTAATATTAATATAAAGTAACTGGGTGAAAATGATAAAGCGTATAGTATTTGTATACACTATTGTTGCGTGCATATTTTGACGCACATATTACAAAAATCGATATGGCTATTTAATATGGGAAAAATATAGACATTCATTCATTTGTGTATGAAAATGCTGTCTATGGTAAAAGCGAGATAATCCATGTTTGATTCACACTTTTGATTATAGGAGTAATCGTTCTGGATATTGATCCGGCGCAAGGATATTGCGCTTGCGTTTGTACTTATTTTTTAGGGCCAGAAAATATATTAATTTGCTTATTGTGTTTATGGCCTGAATTCATATGTATTACATATTATTAGTACAAGTAGAATCAGTCCTATATTGTATATTTTGGATTGGTAGGAGGGACTAGATTCTTGTATTCCGGTCTAGCGGAAGTATGAGTTGTCTTGACAAGTCGTGATGAGTTCCGATGTACTGCTTACAAATGGCGGGGTACGTTTTTCTAGAGCTGGTCCTTTCGTCAGAAAAAGATGTCTTACGAAGTGGTTTTTTCTACTGAAGGAGATGGTGTCTCTACGATAGTTTGTGTTAGAGACTCTCCTTATGTCAGTATATAGATGATTCGGACTCCAGGTAAACCCAGCTCCTATTTTGATGATCTCTCGTCGGTTAGGCCTAGCTTGACTTTTTGGGCTTCGCTATGCTAGTGTCGTGTTTGGTATCGACGAAGATGACAGATTTTCCTGCAGCGGTTATGGCTACATGAAATTAAGCTGATCACCGTAGAGCTGTATGGAAACATTTACGAAATCATTTATATAACCATTATAAATTAACTCTGGCTTATATTCTCCTTCCTATGAATGAGTGAACGACAACTCAGGGAGACAGCCATGTTGGATTTCGGTCATCATATGTTTTGATCACTGCCAAGAGAACAGATTATTTATCTTATTATCGGACAGTGTCAGGGAGATCTCAATCTTGCTAGAAACCCCCTTTCGTGGTTTCATAATATATATACTACAAACTATGGACGTCAAGTAACTTTGGTTATTTATCGATCCGCCTTCACTGACGCGTTTAGTCAGATAGGGGGATGTGGCCATAATGTATCATGAAATTGAACTTTTGATGTACTGCCCATTATTTCTGAATGTGTCATGACTTCAGATCTGCTATGTATACCTACAAATTGATATGTCAACATACCATGATGTACTCGTATGTCCCAGTGTGTACGTCTGAATAAATTGAGTAAACAAAGATTCCAGCAGTCTGCATTGGTGCCTTGTAGACACAAGTGTATGAGTGATTATATTGGTCAGCACACGAACAGTACACCATTCGCGGTAATCACACTCTACACTTCTACTTCATACATACACCATCCTGCGTCGGTTGAAGTGACCAAGTTTAGGGCCTGCTTCCCCTGGAGCCTTTGCCTTCCCTAACTCAGGACTAGGGTGAGTTACCCATTTACAGCTGGGTAGACTGGAGCATGCCTGATCCCAACAACACACCACCCTTCCTTACAGAGCATCCAGTGTGTGTGTGAAAGCAACTTTACAGAGTGGAAAGAAGAAAACAAAACTTTACAGTGGCGAGCCAGATTCCTGGGTCCAGCTTACGCAGTTTTGTGTTGAGAATCACAGTTTACAGCTGAAAGAACATTTGTTTGAACACATCAACACCATTAGGACAGCTATACAGTCGATGTCAGCTTGACCTGTATTACCGATAGGATGCTGTATCTAGGTCAGCGCTTGTTGACAGTTTTTCGCTGTACAGACAGTATTACACAGGACAGTGGTATCAAGTGTAGAAAATATCTGGAGCAGTATTGTTGACATTTCTCAACGTACAGAAGAATCACAGTGTTGTTGAACATAAAGTGCATAGTTCATCGTGGATCTTCATATGCTCAAAAGAGAAAAAATTGACAGTGTAATAGTTTAGAATTAAATCTATTACTCAATAAAGTGGCAAGTTATTAGAATTAAAATAAACTGTGCCTGCTTTACAACACCATACCTGCAACACATTCCATTCATGACATAAATTATATTGTATGCTATATGCTATTTATGCTTACATGTTATTTGTTATGTATTAAATTAATTTATGTTCTGTGTGACTAGTACAAGGTATGCCGAGTTACATTGGTCTGGTACTAGTATTCGATAGGTACACATTTTCTTAATTGGAAATTTGTTAGCAACAATTTGCTGCTATTTCTGTTAGTTGTGATGAGGTGTTCTTTTCTTCGTTGTTTTTGTTAATAATTTTGGTGTTCCTTAGTTTTGTTTGATTTGTTTGTATAATTGTAGGTCCCATCTTTCCTTTCATTTCAGTTTTTTACACCCTTATGTTTATACACTGTGGCGTTATTTGTCTTGTCATTTTATTATTGCAGTTATCATCACGGTTTCTGTGATCATTTTTTTTTCATTTCTCCTATTTAATTTAATTTGATCTCTGCAAATGTGTTCATATTGTCTTTTCTTGTTTGTCCTTTGTAATGTCTTTAGTTGACATATGACGTATAGTGGTATACACTGATAGTATAGTACAGATCAGTACTTTATGATTGTTATTGTTATAAAACAAAATGTACAAGACCTTTGTAAGGCTTGTCTCCCAAAGTGATTGGTAAAGGGAAATATTTTTTCCACAGGTACCCAAGTGATCTTTGATTACATTGAGATATACAAGACCTTTGTAAGGCTTGTCTCCCACAGTATTTGAGATACAGTTATTGTGTCCATAGGTACTCAAGTTATCATTGGGTATTATAAACCATACAAGTTTGGACTAAGACTAAGTCTATGGTATAGACTTGTCTCTCATTAACGTGAAAGAGGGTAATTTATTTACTTTTTCAGGTTTCTTATTTAAGAAGACAATATGTCTACACTAGATTATTTCATTGCACAAGGAAAATCTCTTGATAAGACTGGAAAAGACTTAGAACAATGGGCTGTTGCTCAATATGACAAAGCATTAGCTGCAGAAGAGAAAAAAATTGCTGCTGCTGTTGAAGAAAGAAAGGCTGCTGCTGAGGAAAAAAAAGCTGCGGCTGAGGAGAGAAAACTTCAAATAGAAGAAAAAAAAGCTGCTGCAGAAGAAAGGAAAGCCTTAGCTAAAGAAAAAAGATTAGAAAAAGAAGCTGATACTGCTGCTGAACTTAAGAAATTGCAGATGCAAGTGGAGGAAAGGAGATTTGAGGCAGAACAGAAGAAATTAGAAGCTGCTGCAGAACAGAAAAAACTAGAAGTTGCTGCTGCTGCAGAACAGAAAAAATTAGAAGTTGCTGCAGAACAGAAAAAATTAGAAGTTGCTGCTGCTGCAGAACAGAAAAAATTAGAAGCTGCTGCAGAACAGAAAAAACTAGAAGTTGCTGCTGCTGCAGAACAGAAAAAATTAGAAGCTGCTGCAGAACAAAAAAAATTAGATAGAGAAGCTGAAGAGAGAAAAGCAATAAGAGAACATGAGTTTGAGAAATTAAAATTGACATGTATGAGTAATGTTAATCAGGCATCTGGTGGTAATGGTAAACCCTTTGTATATAAGGTCAAGGTACCAGCGTTTAACCCTACCAGTGATGACATAACATTTTGGCTTTCTAGATTTGAACGGGCTTGTCGATCTCATAATGTTGACAAATCACAGTATGTGAATCAGTTGTCTGAAAATCTAAAAGGGGAGTCTCTGAGTAAGTTATATTTTGTTGAAGAGGCCGACAAAGATAATTATGATGCTGTTAGGGCAGCTTTGATAAAGAGATATCAGCTGTCTGAAGAAGGTTATCGTCTTTTGTTTAAAACAATGAGACCTGAGGTAGGTGTAGAATTCTCAGATTTCATCTCAAAAGCACGAATTACACTTTCACGATGGATTGAATTATCCAAAACAGAGAAAACATTTGATGGTCTTACGGATTTATTGCTAAGAGACAAGGTCATGTCTTCTGTAAATAAATCATTCCTAGAGTTCTTACATGAGCGTAAACCTAGTACAATAAAGCAAATGGAAGAATAATGTGACCAGTATGCCACGGCACACCCTGACATGATTCTTGGTAACTCTAACATTAAAGAGAGTATGCCAGTTGCTTCGGCAACAGAATATAATCAGAATTACTCACACAAATTCCAAGGAGCTAAAAATAAATTTGATAAAAAGGTTAATTGGGATAAGTATCAAAACCAAGATAACCACTCAAATCAGAGTTCTTCTTTGAAGAACTGGAATCGGTCTGATAGTCCTCGACACGCGAGGGGTTCCCATAATGTTAGAAATTCTCGGAAAGGGAGTAACTATAGGAACTACCCAAGTGCTTCATGGAGACAAAAGAAACAATATTACAGGGATACTCAATATAATGAGCATGATGATTATGATCATGAATATTATGATTCAAACCCAAATAGGGGTTATAACAGAGGCAATAATAATTATAGAGACAATTATAACCGAGGTAGATCACAACACAAAAGACATGGTAAATCTTATTACCAGGCTAACTCTGCACAACAGGAGTTCCACGACACCGATAATCAGAATAATGATAAAAAAGACTCCAATAGTGTAGCAAATTCCGCTTTCGATTTTGCTAGAGCATCTGAGTGTTCGCAATGCAAAACATTATTCGATCCAACCACAGTGTCTACTTTAAGCTGCGGTCACCCACTTCCCGCTCTTCATGCGTCAATTGCGCATAATGGAAGGGGTGCTCTTGTCTTTAATAGGGGCCTAATAGATGGTACTCCGGTATCAATTCTTTTCGACTCGGGGTGCACTACCATTGGAGTGAGGCAATCACTCGTAAATCCTTCTCGAGCTACAGGCAATATAGTCAAATGTGTAACATTTGGTGGCACATTGGAGAAGTACTCCACTGCCATTATCAATATTGCTACGCCTTTCTTTACAGGAGAGGTGCAAGCATGTCTCTTGCCGAATCCGATCGCTGATCTTATCATCGGTCGCATTCATGGAGTGAAAGAATGCACTCCACAGCAAATTTCTAATTGGGAAAATGTTAATATGCAATCGGCTAATGCAGTAATCACTAGGGCTCAAGCTCTTAATATGCCACAATCTTCACATTCTGAAGATAATGATGCGCAGATCCAAGATGATCCCTTGGAGATTTCCCACGATTCCTTTATCAAACAGCAGGAAGATGATCCTACTCTAAAGAAATTCTTTACTCTGGCAACAAAAGGTGATCCGAATAAGGATACAAATCGTAAATCTTGGATTACGATGAAGAATGGCGTACTTGTACGTATGGTACAAGACTCCGCTAAGTCCATTCATTCTCAAATCCTTGTGCCTAAAAATATGAGAGTTAAAAATCTTACAGCACGCTCATGATTCGCAGTGTGCTGGACATATGGGTTTTTCCCGTACTAAAGCTAGAGTTCTTCAATCTTTCTTTTGGCCTGCTGTGAATAAGGACATACGAATCTATTGTCGATCTTGTAAAGTATGTCAAGAGATTAAATCCAGAGGTCCACGCCATGATGCACCTATTCAGGCTGCAGACATTCCCATTCGGCCATTTCAAAAAATGGCGATAGACATCATTGGTCCATTTAAGATAAAGTCTGCTAGAGGACACCAATTTATTTTGACGTGTGTTGATATGTGCACACGTTGGCCGGAGGCTGTTCCTCTAAAGAGCATAACTACTGCTGATGTCGCAGATGCTCTTTGGTTAATATTTTCTCGTCTGGGGTTTCCAGCAGAAATATTATCCGACCATGGTACCCAACTCATATCGGATACCATGTCTCAAGTAATGTCGACTCTGAAGATAGAGAGATCGCTGAGTAGTATTTATCATCCTATGTCCAATGGGATGGTGGAACGTTTGAATAGAACTCTGAAAAACCTACTAGGTAAGATAACAGAAGATCATCCTCAGGATTGGGATAGGGTTTTACCCGCGGCTCTCTTTGCATATAGAGAGGTCGCCAACGAACATACAGGATTTTCTCCCTTTGAACTTGTCTTTGGCGCGAAACCGCGAGGTCCTATGTCCTTACTTCATGATCTTATAACTGCTGATAATATTGTCGATGACACAAAATCCTCTTATGAATATGTCATCGCACTTAGACACAAGATTATTGAAGCATGCAAATTGGCAACTGCTTCTTCTGAATTTGCGAAACAGAAGGCAAGGGAATTTGCCAATAAAAAGAGATGTTTGCGTCAACTTTGTCCAGGTGACAAAGCATTTGTCTTGCTACCTTGTAGGGAAAATAGACTTCTCATTTCTTGGAAAGGTCCGTACGATATAATATCAAAAGTTTCCGATGTTGACTATATCGTCGATATTGACGGGAAGCGTAAAACCTTCCACATCAACATGCTCACGGAATTCCATGAACGTCCTGATTATTTACAACCTGTTTTCCAGGCAACGGACGATTTTCCAGTCCAACATGGACAGTACTCATCTCTGTCAGTAATACAGGATGAGGAAACGAGTTTCTCGGATGTAAATTTACCTTTTCCACTGATTCCTCTTCACTCTAATGAATCATGGAAAGATGTTGCAATTTCTCCAGAATTATCTCCAGGAGAGCAGAAACAAGTTTCTACTATGTTAGAACAATTTCAGGATGTCCTTACTGACATTCCTGGTCAAACTGATGTCATTCAACATGACATTATTCTTACTGACCATAGTCCTATAAGAGTCAGACCGTATCCTATCCCGATACATTTTCAAGCACAGGTAGAGAAAGAGTTAGATGAGATGATAGAGTTAAAAATTATTGAACCATCCACATCAGCATATTCTTCGCCGATGGTTATAGTACGGAAAAAAGACAATAACATACGTCTTTGCGTGGATTATCGCAAATTGAATCAAGTGACTAAATTCGATGCTGAACCTATGCCTTTACTAGAAGAGCTACTTACGAGACTATCGAATTCTCACTTCTTTACTAAACTCGATTTGTCTAAGGGATATTGGCAAGTTCCACTATCCGAACACGCCAAACCGTTTACTGCTTTTTCGACGCCTAGGGGTCTATTCCAATGGAATTTCATGCCTTTCGGTCTTATGAACGCCCCTGCTACATTTGTACGCATGATGCGTCGAATCCTATCTCATCGCTCAGATGTCATTGCGTATCTTGATGACATCTGTCTTTTCAGTGATACTTGGAACGATCACTATAATGGTATAAATGAACTATTGTCTATCTTACGCGAGCATAACCTGACAGCGAAACCATCGAAAGCATGTATTGGTTTTAGCGAAATATCTTTTTTGGGACACCGTGTTGGTCATGGGTTCCTAAAAACAGAAGACCATAATACAAGTAAGATACTTAACATTTCTATTCCTAAGACTAAAAAGCAAGTACGAAGTCTCTTAGGTCTAATACAATTTTATGGACGATTCATCCCGAATCTGTCCTCCATTATGTCACCTCTTTCTTCCTTGCTAAAGAAAGGGTCTCCTAATGTAGTCCATTGGACTCAAGAATGTCAATCCTCTTTGGATAAGGTTAAAACTATGTTTTCTACTTCACCTATCCTAGTATTGCCTTCTAAGGATAAGACATTTATTCTTCGTAGTGACGCTTCATCCACCGGGATTGGAGCTGCACTAATGCAAGAGTACTCTGGAACTCTGCATCCTGTGATGTATATTTCTCGGAAATTAAATGCCGCAGAGAAGAATTACTCGGTCCTAGACCGTGAATTATTGGCTATGGTTTGGTCAATCCTTAAACTGCAAAGATTTCTTCTGGGCGCGCATTTCATTGTGGAAACTGACCAGAAAGCTCTTACGGCTATTCAGAGTAAAAATCTGAAGAGCGCGAGATCAACGCGATACGCGATTGCTCTACAGCCATTTCATTTTTCGGTGCGAGCTATCCGTGGTTCAGAAAATGTGATGGCAGATATTTTGTCTAGATGCCCACACGATTCATAACTGTTATACAACTTTGATACAGTTGTTTCTATGTTGAAATGTGTACACATATGTAATATATCATATATTGATTGTAACACTACTTAGCGGTTCATTCATATTTATTCACCGCTGATCTTTCAATGTTTTTTGTCTTTGATGATCATGATGTTAAGATATCTTAGATGAAATTTATGTATATACTAATGTGAAAATTGTGTCATTGCTAATATTGTAGTATGCGTTGGTGACACCTCTCTGGAAATATTTATACTTAGAGAAGTACTTTCTCTAAGGTCATAAAACTTATGCTTATCATCTGCGCATTGTTATTGGTGCGTTGTGAGCCTATTGTATGTTGCTCCTAGATGTATTTCAAAAAAAAAAAATGTACCATTTTTTTTTTCCCGAGGGGTGTGGTAATCTGTTGCGTGCATATTTTGACGCACATATTACAAAAATCGATATGGCTATTTAATATGGGAAAAATATAGACATTCATTCATTTGTGTATGAAAATGCTGTCTATGGTAAAAGCGAGATAATCCATGTTTGATTCACACTTTTGATTATAGGAGTAATCGTTCTGGATATTGATCCGGCGCAAGGATATTGCGCTTGCGTTTGTACTTATTTTTTAGGGCCAGAAAATATATTAATTTGCTTATTGTGTTTATGGCCTGAATTCATATGTATTACATATTATTAGTACAAGTAGAATCAGTCCTATATTGTATATTTTGGATTGGTAGGAGGGACTAGATTCTTGTATTCCGGTCTAGCGGAAGTATGAGTTGTCTTGACAAGTCGTGATGAGTTCCGATGTACTGCTTACAAATGGCGGGGTACGTTTTTCTAGAGCTGGTCCTTTCGTCAGAAAAAGATGTCTTACGAAGTGGTTTTTCTACTGAAGGAGATGGTGTCTCTACGATAGTTTGTGTTAGAGACTCTCCTTATGTCAGTATATAGATGATTCGGACTCCAGGTAAACCCAGCTCCTATTTTGATGATCTCTCGTCGGTTAGGCCTAGCTTGACTTTTTGGGCTTCGCTATGCTAGTGTCGTGTTTGGTATCGACGAAGATGACAGATTTTCCTGCAGCGGTTATGGCTACATGAAATTAACCTGATCACCGTAGAGCTGTATGGAAACATTTACGAAATCATTTATATAACCATTATAAATTAACTCTGGCTTATATTCTCCTTCCTATGAATGAGTGAACGACAACTCAGGGAGACAGCCATGTTGGATTTCGGTCATCATATGTTTTGATCACTGCCAAGAGAACAGATTATTTATCTTATTATCGGACAGTGTCAGGGAGATCTCAATCTTGCTAGAAACCCCCTTTCGTGGTTTCATAATATATATACTACAAACTATGGACGTCAAGTAACTTTGGTTATTTATCGATCCGCCTTCACTGACGCGTTTAGTCAGATAGGGGGATGTGGCCATAATGTATCATGACATTGAACTTTTGATGTACTGCCCATTATTTCTGAATGTGTCATGACTTCAGATCTGCTATGTATACCTACAAATTGATATGTCAACATACCATGATGTACTCGTATGTCCCAGTGTGTACGTCTGAATAAATTGAGTAAACAAAGATTCCAGCAGTCTGCATTGGTGCCTTGTAGACACAAGTGTATGAGTGATTATATTGGTCAGCACACGAACAGTACACCATTCGCGGTAATCACACTCTACACTTCTACTTCATACATACACCATCCTGCGTCGGTTGAAGTGACCAAGTTTAGGGCCTGCTTCCCCTGGAGCCTTTGCCTTCCCTAACTCAGGACTAGGGTGAGTTACCCATTTACAGCTGGGTAGACTGGAGCATGCCTGATCCCAACAACACACCACCCTTCCTTACAGAGCATCCAGTGTGTGTGTGAAAGCAACTTTACAGAGTGGAAAGAAGAAAACAAACTTTACAACTATACAAAGTATAGGTTTACATTCTTAAATACATATGAAAATGGAATGGCCTGGAGAAAATACAAACGTTATGACAAATGCTCATTCCGATACCTTAAGTAGTTGTTGATATGGTTACTTTAACTTCCCGACTGTGTTTTCCTAGCAGAATGAACGGGTCATGTTAGCGGCAAAAGGGACGCCTGCAGTAAACAAAACATGGACTGGCTTTGGCTGTTGTAATGTAACATTAATCAGTCGTGAAACTTTCAGGAAGACAGTTGGAACCATTAATGAAATCTAAATATAAACCCGATCTCTGGGCATCATGCTGATTGTTTCCTGGCCAGGGTTCGCTTGCCAGCAAGTTTTGTGATATTTTTATAGGTATCCCTGGCAGGTGTCGATGGTTCGTCTCTCATCGTCAGTCTTCTCATGTTCCGTCTCAAAGATATTATCGTGTTCTTTCATTTTTAACTCCGAAGTCGAGTGTACCACGAAGGAAGTAGAAGGCTAGATGAGAAGGGGCAGATTACAAAGAAACATCCCAGTTCTCGCATTGAAGCTGTCTTCCTCTGTTTCCATTGTTTGTTTGTTCTATTTTCTGTCATGTCTTTTTTTCGTTTATATATTTATTTATTTTCTGTCATGTCTTTTTTTCGTTTATATATTTATTTATTTTCTGTCATGTGTTCCACCCATTTGTATTTATGATCAATGAACAATATTGTTTATAGCCTTCTAGAAATTAAAATATCAATTTATTCTCAAGATCTGTGCACAAAAATAGTCGAATCACCATGAAACAATAAAATCAAAATCTATGAAAGTAATTCATTTCGTACGCAGTAACTGTCCTGTCACGATTAAACGGAGAATCTAGGAGATATTTCATTTTTGATCTCTTGATAAATGGAGAAATATATTTGGTTAAATCCGTGATGGCTTGTAAACAGAGATAATTCATTCATTATTCTTCGGTGCCCCCATCACTTTTTTTTCATAGCTTAAGCCATGGACGAACTCAGGATCTTGTCCCATGTCATCATCAACTCATTGTCTTGTCCCATGTCATCATCAACTCATTGTCTTGTCCCATGTCATCAACTCATTGTCTGGTCCCATGTCATCAACTCAGAATCTTTTCACGTCATCCTCGCCCCTTCCATTTCCGTCTCTAGCGCCCCCCCCCCCCCCCCACATGTAATTTATTAACTGGGGTGACCAGTCCCCTTCCTCCCTGTCTTCGCCTTCCCTAACTCACGAGCAGAGTCAGGTACCCATCTGCAGCTGGGTAAACTGAAGCGTGCCGATACTAGGTTTTGATCCTGGAACCCGGTAACTTTGTCACGAAAGACAAGCGCTCTAACCGCTTAGCCAACCAGGCGATCAATATTTTTAAAAATAAAATTGTGCCTCCTTTTTGGTTTCACTTTCAACCTAGACACAGGTTGCCTCGGTTAATTTAGGACGCAGGTCCAAATATTAAGGACCTTGTGGTCTTAGTAACGTTCAAGAGAATGTAACAGGAACATTTACAGATAAAAGAATACCATTCACATACGAGAGAACCGCTTCATCCTCGAGAATACAGGTACAGGGACTCAGATCACGTGTCTTCGGTGATGATTCTGTCCAGACCTGGCCCAGACAGGTCCCGCCGACTGCTACACCTAGCGTGGTTTTCCTACTCCTCAATGAAGACCACGTCCCTCGTGTCCGTATAGAGCTCAAATCAAGCGTGCGACAATCTTCAGCTTGACTTCACCCAGGACAAATGTCCCGTTTCTCCACGGCCGACCAGGTGGCGGACACGTCACACAAAGATGGGACAGTGGAGACAACTAATGTTGAGTTGGAGGTGGGACACCGAACTGATTTATTTGAGAGAGGAAACAAAGAGTTGGATTTTTACATGATACAGAAGAGATTGAAGGGAAGATGGAGAGAGTAAGTCAAGGAGATGAAACTTGACCATATATAGATATATATATGTGTGTGTGTGTGCGTGCGTGCCTCGTGTAGTTCCTGGGTGTCTCTAGAGAGGCAAAGAAAGAATAGGCCGACCACACTCTCAAGCATGTCGTACAAGGCGACAAATGTGTGGCTGGGCATGAAGTGGAAACCTCATCACAGAAAACAAATTTCCACAGAAGCCACTGCTGCGGGAGCATATGACTGCATTGTAGGCTTTGTGCAAGGGAATCAGCTGCAACGGTGGCTACATGATCCTTAAGAAGTGCAAAGGAAAACGATGATGGTGATTATATATATATATATATATATATATATATATATATATATATATATATATATATATATATATATATATATATATATATATATATATATATATATATATATATATATATATATATATATATATATATATATATATATATATATACAGGGTGTCCATAAAAGATTGTACCCTTTTCAAACAATTTATTCTCGGCCCCCGTGATGTGGTACGAGTGTGCTTTCTATCACAAAAGTAAAATAATCTCTGCAAGTTTTTAAGCATACCTTACAAAGACTAAAAAAGAATGTCCCTATCTCTTTTTTTTTCACCTACTTGACCAGTGTGTTGAGAGACATGTAATAATTACCGGTTGCAACTCAACTGCGAAAGTTTCACTTGAAATACCCGTTGCGCGCATGCGCACTTTTTTTAGTCTTTGTAAGGTATGCTTAAAAACTTGCAGAGATTATCTTACTTTTGCGATATAAAGCATCCTCGCATCATGTCATGGGGCCGAGAATAAATTTTTTGAAAAGGGTACAATCTTTTATGGACACCCTGTATATATCTGCATTGCAACGCTTACATTCATGAAACCAGCAAGCATGTAATCGTCAGGCCAACTGAGCGAACACAGGTTCACTTCGGTTGGTGAGAAAAGTGCTTGCGTTAAACTCACAACAGCAACGGGACTACGCTTTTGAGATCTGAAGATAAATATAGTGAACATGAGGCAAAGTAAAACAACAAAGACTTAAAGAACCAAAAGCTGTTGTAAATATTGATGTTTAACATTTATGTCATCATGCTTGGAATATTCTGTGCAGAGTGGCACTTGAACTAATGAGCCTGACCAAACTACTTCCCTATGAGTTGAAATACAGTACGATTGCGATTTACGCGATCTCAATTTACGCCAATTCAAAACAAACTCGGGCTGGGAAACCGTGAAAAAATGTCGCAAATACTATTACAAATAATTATTTTATAGTTTTATTTTGTTTCATATATTTTATCTTCACATTCTTACGTCTTTTAAAAATGAAAGCTTTCAGTAGTGTTTTTATATCGTAATTTACTTCGTATAAGCATACTCAAATTTGAATTTATTTTGAAAATATCTCAGTTTACGCAGATGTCAAATTACGCGCGGGCTTCCGGAATGTAAACCTCGCGCAAAACG
Organism: Oreohelix idahoensis; assembly: GCA_024509875.1. Lineage (NCBI taxonomy): Eukaryota > Metazoa > Mollusca > Gastropoda > Stylommatophora > Oreohelicidae > Oreohelix > Oreohelix idahoensis. Next base: position 68,705 of record JAMPIV010003928.1, on the reverse strand, counting down.
CGACCACACTGTATTTATTACCCAGAAAAATATGTTTAGTCTTTGTAAACTTTTAAAGCCACTATTGTTAATAATGATTTTCGATATCATTTTTAGTGGCGCGGTAAATGTAAATAGGTAATACATCTTAATAAGAAAATTGGCTGCGTGATAGCCACAAGGCCTTCGTCGGGAATAAGCCGACTGGAACAGAAAAAAAGAATGTGAGGACTAAGTTAAATACATTTAAAAACAATATTTAATCAAAATGATGCGGCCAATAAATGTGTGCCCGCGTCAGTTAAATGTGCAAGTAGTTATATTGATTTTATTTTCAATTGCAGTTAATCCTTTTGATGTTGTTGTTATTCAAGTGCTAAGTGGCCTTCCGCCAGAGATGGTAATACTTGACTTTTGCTCATGTTTCTTTCCAGGTTCATTCTTCCCTTTAGGTTTAGTGATAAGCAATCTCGTATAATGGTTTTCAAATGATCCAACTGTAACACAGCAATTGTAGAAAATTCAGTTAGAGTTTATTGATGTCATTAGGCAAACACTGTAAATTTCACAATGATGGTTGGTTATCCAAGAGGAACATTTATATATCCACAATGATATATATATATATATATATATATATATATATATATATATATATATATATATATATATATATATATATATATATATATATATATATATATATTTATTTATTTATTTATTTATTTATTTATTTATTTATTTATTTATATATTTCTAATAGAATAATATACTAACTTGTCTACTTAAAAACTTGTCTTGATATTCTCGAAGACGAAGTTCACTTAACACTATTTATAAAATCCTCAAAAGTCCAAAATCATGGAATCATTGGAATCATAAATCCTGAAATCACTGCCCTTTCTCGCACTTCTCTCCTATTTATACTATTTATTCTTTTTTTCCCCGCCAATTTTCACACAATGCTTTCTTTTTTTCACACGGTACAATTACAGACATTTGCACACGTTTTCTCAGCTTTTCGACTTTTTCCACACGTCTCTCTCTCTCTCTAAACAACGGAAAGAAACCAAAATAGCAACTCTCACTTCATACAATTTTCCATTCAAAACACGCATTTAATATTTTCCCTGGGACTGCACTATCTTTGTCTCTCTTCGTCGTGACTGCCAACTGAACTTTAATGACCCTGCTTTTTGTGCAAATACGCCTTATTTGCTTTACGTCTGTTATTTCTATATTTTAACACGTATAAATGGTAGTGTAGTAAGCCATGCGGTCACATACGACCCGGGCCACACAAATGTGTCCCAGAGGGAGACATTTGCGTACTATCAGCTAACTACCTAATGCTAGTGACTATTATAAACCACTAACCTATTGGTAGAGGCTCTCAGAAAAAAAAAATAAAATAAAAATAAATAATGTTTTCGTAAAACGAAGGATCACAGTATATTTATAATGCGTAAAACGGGGGATACATAAAATTTGTTAATACTCTTCGCCATTGAACAGTATTGATGTACACTACTTCTCAACAATATGAATATGAACAATGCTGTGAATTATTCATCACCATAATGTTAACGATACAGATAACTATCGGGTGGTGGAGTATGAATGATCTCAGTAACACACGAACCCAGTACCAAACTGTTTATAGGTTCGTCATCAATTAGGAAACCTGCATACAAATGCAAATGTATTATAATGGACAAGAATGTTTCAAGAAAACATACTGCAGCGTTCCGCTTACAATGTGACATAGGTCAGAAAAATACTGGTACATCAATATGTGATGTTTATTTCTCAATACAAGGTTTATCAACATGTGAACATAGCCGTTACCATGTTAGCGATTTCTCATGGAATCGTCATGGTGTGCATGTAACAATGTAGTATTTCGCCAATCCGCGAACTGTGTTGATTATCATATAAGTTGTACACAACTTGCAAAATATATCACCAAGTCAAATTTTAGGTAACAATATATGTCTCAATTATTTAGTGGCGTGGGGTGCATATTGGGATAAATGATGGAGTAGTGTTTATCACCATGGGAGGGGAACGAATGTCAGTCATGGGAATGTACTCGGGGGTCGTAGGGGCGTTAGCTGTGTCAATGGGGGTAACAATGTCCTCATTATCTTTTACTGATGTCCGCTGTGGACATCTCATCTTCTTGTACACATGGTATTTAAAGATTAAACAGCTTAAAGTTTAAAACACCAATTATACTAGGCAAAATCAATAGTCCTGACACTCTAGTGTGTCGGGTCATGGCCTCTGGTGTGTAGATAGTGTCTAATTCTGAAATAAGGGTAGACATATCTACTGACTGTAATGGAGGTAGTCGAGGAGGAACAGTAAACATTTTTCCAGACTACGGAAGGAGTATTTTAGAATTTGTTAGACACGTTAACATAGGTAAAGTCCGTTTGAATAGTGGAGGATGCTCGGAACGGGGCGTCGATTTAGAACGATCTGTCTGTGATGGAGCATGTCGGAGAAGGTGACAGGAGATTGAAAGGCGTTTGGATGTGAAGGGGAGAATACATTTGACGTCTGATTCGTCATACATTTGTGAGAAAGGGTCGTTTGCTTGAATAATGTAAGAAGCCATATACGATCATTGAGGTTGTAAACTAAAGGCAACCTGTGTGCGAATCGAATAGTTCTAGTACAAATGGTATGTGTCTTAACAGCATCATTAAGAAAAATTTGCCAAAATACATACTCGATGCGTTTGAACATTATAAAACGGTCTTTCCATAACACCAAAGGAAAGCGGTGAGTTAACACATTTAAAAAAAAAAAAAAACTCTCAAGTGTCACTTTGGAAAAATACGTGTGTGCTTTGTTAATAGCCATTTCGAATGCTGTCGTATCATATGTGGCGAGGGGGTGGATGTTGGTGTTACTATCATAGGTAATAGAGGAGGGAATAGGTGTAGGGATTGAGTGAATCATATACAGGTCATACTCGTCATCGACAATTTAGAGGAACAGCGAGAACACGATGAGTTTTGACTGCGAAAGAATCGCGTCAAGTCGTAAAGAATTTTTACTGAAAAAGATTATGATGTTGAACTAGTGGTGGACGGAGTATATGTGGAAGGATAGTGGACAAGTGGTTGAATAATTCTAGAAGATCAGTGGGAGGTAAAAGGGAGGGAGGTAAGCGACTGAACTTGAGCATGTCTATGTGCGGCTCTAACATAGTTAGTGATTGTGTAATGTGTGCGTATAGTGTGTTTGCTTTTGTCACAAAAAGAATAAATAAGAGGTTAAAAAAAACTTTTGTAAGGCATAAGTCCTATTATTAAGATTTACAAAGGCAAAAGTTGTGTAATTTGTACAATGGTTGACTACTTCTCTAAGATCATTGAGTACTCTTCTAATCATAAAGATTTCGTACATAACACTCTCTAAAAGGTTTGAATAACTAGAGAACTGAGATAATTTAAAGTTCTGTTTAACCTGGATAACATAGTGATCTAAATGTGCGAATGTTTGCGAAAGTGCTTAAATATCTGGGTGTTGCAAACGTCGTAACTGTCACTATCATCAGTATCATCAGCAGGGTCTTTGACTGGAGCGGACATCTATCTGAAGAAAAAAAAATTTCCTACCCAAAAAAAATGGATACTAGTGACTTTAGATGATGGTGGGGAACGAGGGGAAGTACTTTGTAGAGAGTACTCGTTGGGTACTATAGCTGGGAGAGTACCTTTTTGTTATTAGAGAAGATTGATTCTCCAATAAACCAATAATCGTTGAACTGGACGTTTACGAATTTGACATGAGGAACTTGGCGATGCCCATCAAGGTAACTTCTTTCCTCGTCAATCGTTGATCACAAGAGGATGGCGTATTTCGCACTGTCGAGTGGGTGGTAGCTCCAGTGGTCGAGGGTAAGGATGAAGTAGTTTTGAACTGGTGCACCTCATGCTGCGTTTTGTGGGGCTGTCTGCGTTTTCTTCACAATTTCATATGTACGTGCTCTTGAGGTAACCTCACAAACTTTGGTAACGGTGGTGAATCATCTGTTGAGCCAGAATATGGGCGCTTCGTTGTTGTGCGAAATTCAGTGTTGTCTGGACTGATCACACTTTCATAGTCACTCTCGGGATCTGCTGTGTCAAGGTCAGGTTCGTGTCTCAATGGTGGTGATGGAAGAATAATATCATCTTCCTCAAGTGTGCATGTAGCGCTGTCTGCGTTTTCTTCATTAGATGGTGCTGTGTGTCGAGTATCATTATACTAGTTGTTGTAAATTGCTCTACTTTGAATCACGTGCAGGGGCGTTTGGACTTCACTATCCCACTGTTCATGAGAGTGGTAGTTGTTTTTTTTAAGGTTGTTCATTTCTAAAGTATGTTTGTTGCACAATAGGCTGGCAGGAATCTATCGTGGTGTCAGGGTGTTCTGGAGTAACTTGCTCGGCCTGTAACCTGGTATTTCGATATTCTAGTCTTTCGCATAACTCAGAGAGGGGAATATCGTCTTCACTGTCGGATGTGCTTCTATATTGTCTCATTCTGTAGACGGCGTCACGAAATTGGTCGTTTTCAGAGGTGTGCCGTTCTGCTTCTGAAACATCGTTGTCTTTGCTAGACTGTGACGTAGTGCTTGATGTTTGATAACATAATGTAGCTTTTCTGATTGGCCTATTTGTGGTCTCTTTATGTGGTATAATGGGTCGATGCTCATCTTTTTTTATTTGCGTGACAAGGGCCTTGGTAAAGATATTCCTTTCTTCGTTCCAGATCTTGTAATTAGTCGGTGTTGTCTTATCTAGAATATTGAAACCATCCATCCAGATGGCATCAAATTTGTTATCACGGACATTCTTTTGGTAGTACACTCTGTCGCCTACGTTAAAGCTTTCCAGCTTGACATTCTTGTCGTGTTGTTTCTGTTTCTTTAAAAATGCTTTCGCTGTTTCTTTAAAAAATGCTTTCGCAGTATTCTTATGTGCTATTTGGTGGACCTTGAATTTCTCTTTTAAAATCACTTTTATTGGGTCTTCACCTACATATTTCCGTTGGGGCTGCAACATATTATCCAGGAAAAATTAGGGTTCTCTTCCATAGAGCATATAAAATGGCGACATACCAGTAGTGTCGTTTATATTCACTCTAATGGCCTCCAATGCTTGGTTGATGTAAAGATCCCAATAATGTGTATTTCCACTGATATACTTTGCGAGAACATGATGCGTGGTTGACTGTTGGCGTTCATTTCTGCCATTTGACTGAGGGTGATAATAGCTCGTGGTAGTATGGGTAATGTTGAACCTCTGACGCATTGCTTTGAAGGGATTCCCAACGAACTGTTTGCCGTTATCAGATATGATGCTTGTGGGACAGCCATGTCTTGGTAGGAATTCTTGGATAACATATTCTGTAACCGTTTCAGATGTGATGTTTTTGAGAGGGTAACAATGTGGCCATACTGAATACTGGTCTACTATGTGCAAGATATATGGGTTACCTGACTGTGTGATGGGATATGGTCCCGATATATCGATGCTGACTGTCGCCATTGGGAAATGTTCTGCTTGCATTGCTTGGAGTTGTGCTCGTGATGGTTTCATATTTCGCATTTTACAGATTCTGCATGTGTGAACATATTCAATGACATCACTGTATAGTGAAGTCCAATAGTATCGTCGTCTAATGATATCTAATGTCTTGTCTCTCCCAACGTGACAATTTTTATCATGAAATTGGGACAAAACCAACGGTACTAGGTGTTTCGATATGTATTTCTGTAGCTGTCCGTCTTGTTTGGGGTCAATATGGTACAATACTTCGTCTTGGATCGTAAGCGTTGGAAATCTGTTTGGGTTTTCTTGAGCTTGTTTCATGAGTTTTGTTATGTCTGGATCCTTCTTCTGCTCACTTGCCACGTGGAAGTCATCTGGATCACTGTCTGGTTTTATTGTGATTCAGACTGCTGTGTGTTCTCAGATATGTCATGTTGGTTGGAGCTAACAACATTGGTATTATCATCAATTTCTGTCGATGTGGATGGTTCTTCTTTCACTGTAGAGTTCTGTGTTTTGCTCTCCTCATATGGAATCCTAGACAACAGATCTGCACATGTGTTCATGGTTCTGGGGATGTACTCTATGATGGTATCGTAGGATTGGAGGTTAATGGACCATGTCTGCAGTTGTGTTAGGTTGTTCATGTGTCTTAGAGAGCCAATTGACTAGGGGTTGATGATCCGTCCTGATTATGAGCCTAGTTCCTCGTACATAAAAATCAAGTTTCTGTTTTGCATAATGGTTCGCATGTGCTTCCTTCTCTGTCGTGGACCATCTCTTTTGGGACTTAGATAGAGCATGCAAAAGAAACGCGATAGGTTTCTCATTGGGGATTTCAGGCAAAATTGGTTTTTCGTTTAATGTGATGGGTTGGACCAAACATGCACCAATGGCGTTGTCAGAGGCGTCGGTATATAATACCATGGGTTTGGATGTGTCTGGGTGAGCAAGTAAGGGGATTGTAGTCAAGGCATCCTTCAGGTATTCGAATGATTTCTGGAATTCAGGATTCCATTTAAAACGAGCATATTTTTTTTTTCATTTCTATCAGGGGCGTAGCCGCACGGGAGAAGTTGATTATGTGGCGTCTGTAGTACCCAACGCACCCAATGAAACCTCTCACCTGCCGTACTGTAGTGGGACTGGGCATTTCCCTGATAGCCTTTACTTTATCTTCGTGTGGACGTATACCATCAGCATTTATAACAAAACCCAAATATTTTGTTTCTTCTTTGAGAAACTCACATTTGCTTAACTTGAGTTTGATCTGGTGTTTCCTGAGCCTGTCAAATACTAGTTCCACTTTAGGAAGATGGTCCTCAATGGTTCCTGCTGTATGAATTAATATGTCATTGATATACGCGAGTGCGAAAGGTTGCATCTCCTTCAACACCTTATCCATCAATGACATATTAGTTGCCGGACTTCCCTTGAGGCCAAAAGGCATGACATTCCATTCGTAACTGCCCATGACTGTAGTAAATGTGGACTTCTGTTTAGCCTCCGGTGTCATGGGGATACTCCAGAACCCTGATCTAGCGTCTAAGGTGGTAAAGTATCTTGAGTTGCCAAGGGTCACGAGAATGTCATCAATTCTGGGTAGTGGGTAGGAGATTGTCTTTGTGATTTTGTTCAAAGCGTGTAATCGCAACAGAATCTATTCGAGCCATCCTTCTTCTTAACTATGACGATATGTGACGACCATGGTGATATGGAGCGTGCAATGATGCCTGCTGATAGCATCTCATTAATGGATCTTTCCACTATCTCTCTGTTTTTGAGTGGGGGTGTGGTAAGGTTTTAGGCTAATAGGCTCTTCGGTAGTGGTATTAATTTCCATTTAGACTGTTGATGTACGACCCAATTCCAAATCATTTAAGGCAAAGACATCTTGATGTTTTTTAACAAAAGCGGTGAGCCTTTGTTGGTGTTGGGCCGTAGTATGTAAGGTGTCCAACAACTGTGATAATCTGTCTTCGGTATTTGTTTTTATGTCCTTATACATACTTGTATTTGATCGTTGTGTTTGACATTTCACTCCTCTTTCATGAAAACGGCCCAGTGATCTCTCTGATTCTCTCTGGCAATATTTATTGTTGCTCTCTGGTTCTCTCCGGCAGTATCTATTGTTGCTCTCTGATTCTCTCCAGCAATATGTATTGTTGATCTCAGGTTCTCTACGGTAATATGTATTGTTGCTCTGTGGTTCTCTCCGGTAATATGTATTGTTGCTCTCTGGTTCTCTCTGGCAATATCTATTGTTGCTCTCTGTTTTTCTCCGGCAATATGTGTTGTTGCTCTGTGGTTCTCTCCGGCAATATCTATTGTTGCTCTCTGATTCTCTCCGGTAATATGTATTGTTGATCTCTGGTTCTCTCCGGCAATATGTATTGTTGATCTCTGTTTTATCTCCATTTGTGCAGTTTTGTCTGGCCTCTTTGTTTATAGCGGAGGAAAGATTAACTTTTGCAATTATCGCACCTCTCGCAATGGATGATGTCTTTTCCTGAGGTATTTACGATCATGATGGGGAAATCTCGGGAGCTTGTAATTTCTGCAATGCCCTAAGTAATGAATATCAGTGGATTATCGTTTCCATCTTCATCCAGCAACGGTGCAATTTCTACTGTCTGTCCGGGTCGAATGTAATCTGATCCCTTTACACGACCTTTGGTTATTATTAGTGAGTTTTGTGGAATGGTCACTGGAGCTGTGAGGCGTACCAACGAAGCTATGTGTAAATCATCATGGAGGTTGATGTATTCTCCGTTTAGTCTAATCTTGTGCAGATCGTAGTATATTCGGGCCTGGTGTTTGTTCAGGAAATCACGTCCAATAATAAGATTTCGAGACATACCGCGTGTAATAATGAATTTATGGTTTATTTTCTGTTCCCCAATCTGGAATGTAAGAACTATGTATCAAGACGGAAAATTGGAAGAAGTAATTAAAGAAATGGATAATTATAAGTTGGACTTATTGGGTGTCAGCGAGTGTAGATGGACGGGGAAGGGCATAAAATATATTTCAGAAGAAAAAAAGCAAATTATATACTCTGGTAGTAATGATAATCGTCACACAGAGGGAGTAGCCATCCTAATGACACAGAAAGCAGCAGCATCGCTTATCAGCTGGGTACCTATCAATGAGAGGCTAATATTAGCTAGATTTCAGACACGATTTTTCAAGCTCTCAATTGTACAATGTTATGCACCAACTAACGACGCTCTTGATACCACAAAAGATGACTTCTATGAAGCACTTCTAAGTACCATCAACACAATACCCAAGCATGACATAATAGCAGTCATGGGTGATTTTAACGCCAAAGTAGGTGACAACAACGATGGAGTACAAAGATATCTCGGTACTCATGGCATAGGCTGTATGAATCAAAATGGCGAAAGACTTCTAGAACTTTGTGAAATATCAAACCTCGTTGTGGCAGACACCATCTTTCCACATAAGAATATCCACAAGATAACATGGAATTCACCTGATGGCAGAACTAAGAACCAGATAGATCACTTCTGCATAAGCGCTAAATTTCGCTCATCAGTTCAAGACGTCAGAGCATACAGAGGTGCAGAGATCGGAAGCGATCATAACCTCTGCATAGCTAAAATGAGAATTAAACTGAAGAAGTTATACCAACCGAATAAAAATAGAAGAATAGATGTACACAGACTGCAATCAAATGATATAAAGAAGGAATATAATGTCAAAATGAACAACTATTTCGATGCTTTAGGCAAAATTGACAACGATATCACCACCAAGACAATCGATACTAAATGGGAACAACTGAGAACAGCAATGACAGAAGCAGCTGTAGCGACCACCGGATACCTAGTACATAAAAAGAAAAAATGGATGAGAGAAGATACTTGGGATAAAATACAAGAAAGGAAAACAGCAAAACTTAAACTACTAGCGGCAAGTACACATAATGCAGTTGAATCTTGCAAACTAACTTATAACTTGTTAAATAAAGAAGTGAAGACAAAAACTCGAAGAGATAAAAGACATTTCATCAATGAACTGGCCGTAGAAGCTGAAAATGCCGCAAGAACTGGTAATAGTAGGTGCCTTTATCAAATTACAAAACAACTATGTCACCAGCCTACTGCTATGGAAACACCTGTTAAAGGTAAATTAGGGAATTCAATACCAACAGAAAAAGAACAAATGAAGAGATGGGCTGAGCACTTCATGGAGGTGCTAAACAGACCACCACCAACAGTAACACCTGATTTTAATAATGAAACACCCACAACCACCTTGCCAATAACTTGCGATGAATTCACGCTGGACGAGATCAAACAAGCCGTTAAAAGATTAAAAAATTTTAAAGCTGCTGGAGTTGACGAAATTTCAGGGGAAATGATTAAAGCAGTTAATGACAACAACCTCTTGAGAATTTTAGATATTATAAATGAAGTATGGAGAGAAGAACAACCACCACAACAATGGAAAGACAGTATTATTGTAAAGTTACCGAAGAAAGGTGATCTATCAGACTGTAATAACTGGCGTGGTATATCTCTATTATCAGTACCTGGAAAATTATTATGTTGCATGATGTTAGAAAGACTTAAATTGCATGCTGACGAAAAGATCAGAGAAGAACAAGCGGGTTTCAGGCCGAAACGATCATGTATTGATCAAATATTCACACTAAGAACAATTATAGAAGAATCAGTGGAAAGGCAATCGCCACTTATTATCACCTTCGTCGATTTTCAAAAAGCCTTTGATAGTCTACACCGCCCATCATTGTGGAAGATACTTACAATCTATGGTTTTCCAACAAAATATGTGAATATAATCAAAGCGCTATATGACAATGCAAGATGTTGTGTTAGAACAAATAAAGGGAATACAGAATGGTTTACAGTAGAAACAGGGGTGAAACAAGGCTGTATTATGTCACCACTACTTTTTGGAATAGCTATTGATTGGGTTATGAGAAACTATACCCACAATGAACCATTGGGTATAAAATGGACAAATGGAAAATTCCTGGGGGACCTGGATTTCGCAGATGATGTAGCATTCTTAAGTTCAACACCAAGACAATCCCAAGAAGCAATAAATAATTTGTGTCATCTCTCGGTTAAAATTGGTCTCCAAATAAATGCCTCTAAAACTAAAGCTATGAACTTTTCTAACGAGACCTTTGATATCATCTTGAACGGGGAAAAACTACAGAAAGTTGAAAGTTTCAATTATTTAGGCAGTAAAATGACTCAGGATGGTGACACAACAAGAGAAATCCATACTAGAATTGCTTTGGCAGCTAGCGCCTTCAATAGATTATCTAACATTTGGAAATTACGATCATTGAATATACATACCAAGCTTCGTCTGTTTAATTCAAATGTTATCTCAGTGTTAACATACGGCTGTGAGAGTTGGAAAATAACAAAATCATTGGAGAACAAGCTGAATACATTCGAGAACAAATGTCTTAGAAAACTCATGAACATCAGTTGGAAAGAATTCAAGACTAATCGACAAATAAGAGAAGACTCTAGGCAGAAATATGTCTCCGACTATATAAGGAAAAGACGATGGTCATATATCGGTCATGTCCTACGAATGCAAAACAACAGAATACCACTACAGGCGCTCACTTGGGTTCCTGAGGGTAAGCGGAAAAAAGGAAGACCAAAAGAAACACTCAGAAGAACAATAATAAGAGAAGGAAGAACGTTGGGCCTAAATAATGTGCAAGAGCTAAGAGGAGTGGCGTCACAACGAACAACCTGGAGAGCACTGGTTTCTGCCTTATGCGCCGTGTTTGGCGCTTAAAGAATTTATTATTATTATTTAATCTGGAATGTGATAAACGCAGTACCAAGGGATTTCATTTCCTGGCCGGTCACCGATGCCATGTAAGTTTTCTTGGGGTGAAATTTAACATATTTCTGAATTTTTCGAAAAAGTTGTTCTCGTATAAGGCTTACCGAAGCTCCGATATCCACCAATGCTCGATAATGCATGCCCTGAATAGAGATGAGACAGGAACTCGGGTTGGATGGATGTTAATGTTATTTACTACAGTCTGCTACCTTTTATTGCGGTGAGAATGATGTTCTGTGTTGTGTGATTTCTTCCTTATTGTGTGGGACCTATGGGGTTTATAAGTGTTCCACTCTGTATAACTCACGTCAGCGGTCCGATCTAACGTGTACTTGGTCCGTTTCCCGATGCAGGGAAATATTGTGGTCTACCTCTGGCAAAACCATGTTGGGTTGCGTATGCGCGGTTGTTCTGTCCTTGTTGTGGTTGGTTATAACCTCGAGATTGATTATGTTGATACGTTCTATGTCCTTGCCTACCATTTCCGAATGATCCTTGCTGGTGTGATTGGTATGTATGAGAGACATGCCCATTTTGTCCACATGTGTAACAGATAATGGTATTGACATTTTGGACATTCTGTTGTCTCGGTTGGTGTCTTCTTCTTCTTCGATCCTTAACCACCGACCGTCAAAGCAGTCAGTGGCCATCACGCCTAGTGGCGTCTTGTATGGCAACAACAAATTGATTCCACTTTGCACGGTCGGTGGCCATCCTTCGTACAGTGCCCCAACTCTGGTTCATTCTTTGCATCTCAGCCTCCACAGTCCTCCGCCAAGTTGTTTTTGGTCGGCCTCTCTTTCGCTTTCCTTCAGGGGTCCAAAGCATAGCTGTTCTTGTGATGGCATCGGGGTCTCTTCTGAGGACATGACCAACCCAGCTCCAGCGTCTGCCAGCTATGATGGTGTGCATGTCCTCTTGCTTGCTACGAGTAAGCAGATCTTGGTTGGTGGTGGTATTCGGACAAAAGATGCGGTGAATTTTTCTTAGGCATGTTGTGTGAAAAGAGGACAATTTTGACATTTCCTTCTCTGTGACTCTCCAGCATTCCGCACCATAGAGAAGCACAGAAAGCACGCAACTCTGGTATAATCTTAATTTTGTGCTTGTGCTGTATTGGGAGGACTTCCAGATGTTATTTAGGCTAAAGAAGGCTGTTCTTGCCTTATTCATTCTGATGTTGATGTCTTTGCCTGCCCCACCGTCTAGTGTTACTATGCTTCCTAGGTATGTGAAGGTATATGTCTGTACCAATTGCTGATTCCTTACTGATATGGGCTCAGGGTTGCTCACATTGAGCGTCATGACCTCAGACTTCTTTAAATTGATGTTCAAGCCCACCTGCTGGCTAAATTTATTAAGTCTATCCGTTTTTTCTTGGATGTGTTGATGTGAATGTGCCAGCAGTGCAATGTCATCTGCATATTCCAGATCTTCCAATGTAGAAAATGTAGTCCATCTTATTCCTCTTGGACTGCCCTCTGTTGTCTGGCGCATCACCCAGTCTATGACTGTTAAAAAAAGAGTGGTTGATAAGGGGCATCCCTGTCGTACTCCTGTCTTCACCTCGAAGGTTAGGTTGCTCTGCCCAACACTACACGTAAAGTTGGCATAGAGGCTTTTTATGATTGCCACTATGCAGCTTGGAATTCCATAAGCCCTCAGTATTTTCCATAAACTGTCCCTATGTATGATTTCAAAAGCCTTTTCAAAATCAACAAAATTTATGTAAAGCTGTCTTTGCCATTCTGAGCACTGCTCTATAATGTTCCTGAGAGTGAATATATGGTCTACACATCTTCTGTTCTTTCTAAATCCTGCTTGTTCTTTCCTCAGTTTGTAGTCTACTGCCTTTGAAATTCTCTGTATAATTATCCTGCCTAGTATTTTGCTGGGAACTGAGAGAAGAGTGATTCCTCTCCAATTATTGCAGTCTGCAAGATCTCCCTTTTTGGGCAATTTGACAATTATTCCTTTGTTCCACTCTGATGGTGTTGTCCCCGTTTTCCAGACTTGTGCAAATAGTGGTTCTAATAGTCCTGCTGCTAGCTCAGGGTCTGTCTTAAATAGCTCTGCATTTAAGTTATCATGGCCCGGAGCTTTACCGTTCTTTAACCCTTTGATTGCTGTGATGATTTCTTCTTTTCGTGGAATGTCTGTATTTACATCTAGATCGTTTTCAGCCTCAGGAACATTCAATTGTGTCTCTGGTATTTCCTTGTTCAGAGTTTCTCTGAAGTGCTCTGCCCATCTTGTTTCCTGTCCCTCTGCTGTTTTGATGAGATTTCCTTGCTTATCTCTTACTAATGTAATATTGTTTGCACCTTGTTTTCCGCTGATGAATTTAGTTATTTTGTATACTGTGCTTTGTTCATTTCTCAGTGCTGCCTCTTCGGCCTGTCTTGCAAGATCGTCTAGGAAATTCCTTTTGTTGGCTCGGGTTTGGCGTTTAACTTCCTTGTCCAGCTGACTGTACTGTTCGCTATATAGTTGCTTTAATCTGGTGGACTTCGCTTCTGTTTTCTTTCTTTTCATTTCCTTTCTCAGTTTTATGGTGTTTAATGTTTCTGGTGTTATCCAGTCTTGCTTCTTCCTTTCCTGGAATCCCAAGCATGATTTGCTGCTTTCCTTATATATTATTGAAATGGTGTTGAATTTCTGGTCTATATCATCAGTCAATGTCTTTTCCTGACTTTTGGCAAATTGATATCGTTTCTTTACGTCAGCCGCAAAAGCTTTTCTGGTAAGGGGGTCCTTCAATTTGCTGATGTCAAACCTTTTCTGTGTAGTTACAGTTGGTCCAGCCCTTCTTAGTTTCACTTTCAGTTTTGCTACTACTAAATGGTGATCACTTCCCACATCTGCACCTCTTCTTACCTTCACATCTTGTAATGCATGTCTCCATCTACCGTTAACCATGATGTGGTCTATCTGGTTTCTGTCCCGACCATTTGGTGATTCCCATGTTAACTTGTGAATTTCCTTATGTGGGAAAAGTGTACCTCCAATGACCAGGTTGTTAATGCTACAGAAACTTATTAGCTTATCCCCATTTTCGTTTGCTGTTCCGCTGCCGCATTTCCCCATTGTTCTTTCATTATATGTATTGTGTGTACCAACTTTCGCATTGAGGTCTCCCATTACTATAACAAGATCATATCTAGGTGTGTCTTCCATTTCTTTCTGCAGTTGTTGATAGAATTCATCCTTGACCTCCTCATCGCTATCATTCGTTGGTGCGTAGCATTGTATTATTGTAGTGTTGGTGAATCTCCCTCTCAATCTCAATCGTATCAGTCTGTTGTTGATGGGTTTCCATTCCAGTAATGTCCTTTCTATCCCTTTCTGTAAAATAATGGCTACGCCTTCACTGTGCTGTCCATCCTCTCTTTCAGAGTAAAGTACTGTTTCTCCTGTTGCTGTTTTAACTTTTCCTGCCCCTGTCCATCTGCTCTCACTTATCCCCAGGATGTGTAACCTGTAGTTTCTCATTTCTGCCGTGACCTGTCTTAGTTTGCCTGTCTCGTACATTGTCCTGACATTCCAAAATCCTATTCTTGTATCCTGTTTTGCGGTCAGGACATCCGTTTTCATGTCAGTGGCTTCCTTTCGGCTTAGGAGTAAGAGATGGAGCTTTAAGTTATCTGTGTAAAGTCCGTCCACAAAAATGCCTACCAAGTGTTTTTCAATGTCCTGTGATGCTACCGTTCCTTCAATAAAAGCTTCTTCAGCCAAATTCAATAAACGGTCTCCATAAAATTGAACAGGTTCAGATTTTTCTTGATGGATTTTCCTCAAAAGCGACCAAGCGTGCTGTTTGTCGGTTATATCACTGTACCATGCAATTAGTTCCTTCTTTAACAATGCATAGGTCTCCTCTGGGTACATGAGGGAGCGCCGTCGAAGAAAATCCGTCACGAGAGATTCCGATGACAAGTATGCAATTTTGATCTTTTCCTTGTCACATGTAGCATTTACCATGGAACTAAACTTGTCTATGTTCATTAGCCATCTCCGAAATGTCTTTGAATCGCCGGTGAAGGGAGTTATAACCGAGCGAATTTGGTTATATTTATTATAGTGATCTACATTGGATAACGTGTCTGTTATCCGTTGCAACGCGGTCATTGTTGGTTCGCTCTCTGCAGGTAAGGGTATGTTAGCAGGATGGACGCTTGCCTGTTGCATTTCCTGTTGCTGTTGTAGCTGCTGTGCATATAACGCCTGTTGTTGTTGCTCTTTTTGCTGTAGTGTATACAACGCTTGTTGTTGCTGCTGCTGTTGTTGCTGCTGTTGTTCTTGGATTCATTATAGTGATTCTGCCTGTCTGCTTTCACTAAAGAAAAGGGCAGGTAACGGCGACAATGAGTGTGTTATGTGCCCGCGTCAGTTAAATGTGCAAGTAGTTATATTAATTTTATTTTCAATTGGAGTTAATCCTTTTGATGTTGTTGTTATTCAAAGGCTAACTGGCCTTCCGCCAGAGATGGTAATACTTGACTTTTGCTCATTTTTCTTTCCAGGTTCATTCTTCCCTTTAGGTTTAGTGATAAGCAATCTCGTATAATGGTTTTCAAATGATCCAACTGTAAAACAGCATTTGTAGAAAATTGAATTAGAGTTTATTGATGTCATTAGGCAAACACTGTGAATTTCACAATGATGGTTGGTTATCCAAGAGGAACATTTATATATCCACAATGATATATATATACATATATATATATATATATATATATATATATATATATATATATATATATATATATATATATATCTATATATATATATATATATATATATATATATATATACGAGGGGCGTTCAGAAAGTAATGCACCACATCGTTTTTCTCAGCTAATAATGAAGATAGGAGCATGAAATTTTGCACACTTTAAATATGGCATGTGCCAATTGTGTGCACCAAATCGCACCGCAACCGGCCAAATAATACGGCTGCCCTAAACCGTTGAAATGGAGCGTGTTAGCAACTTGCGTTATAAACAGCGAATTGTGATAGAATTTCTCGTTGCAGAGAAGGAAACTGTTGTGAATATTCACAAGCGTCTATGTGATGTATATGGAAGTTTTGCAGTCGACAGGAGTACAGTCAGTCGCTGGGTTCAGAGAATCAAAGAATCAGAAAGTGGAGATACGGAGCTGCTTGATCGGCCGCGCTGTGGACGTCCTGCCACAGCCACCAACGCAGAAATGTTGAAATGCGCTGAGGGCATTATTCTTACTGATAGGCGAATCACTACTCAACAATTGGCCTTACCGCTGTCAGTCAGTATTGGTAGTGCAAATGCAGATATAAAAACTCTCGGATTTTCTAAGGTTTGCGCAAGATGGGTTCCTCGAAGTCTCACAAATGACCACCGATTGCAAAGGAAAGCAATTTCTTCTGAATTGTTGGAGCGTTTCAATGCTGATGGAGAGAATTTTTTGGCTAAGATCGTTACAGGTGACGAAACCTGGGCACATCATTTTGAACCTGAGACAAAAAGACAGTCAATGGAGTGGCATCATCCGCAATCACCAAGAAGAAAGAAATTCAAGAGAATTCCTTCAGCTGGAAAGGTCATAATCACTGTCTTTTGGGACATTGAAGGTGTGATTCTTGTGGACGTTATGCCAAGAGGAGAGACAATCAATTCGCAAGCTTACATTAAGACATTGAAAAAACTCAATCAACGTTTTCGTAGAGTTCGGCCGCACAAGAATCCAGCAGACCTGCTTCTCCTTCACGACAATGCGCGCCCTCACACAAGTCTGGCAACACGGGAAGCAATCACCAAATTGGGTTGGACTGTACTACCCCATCCACCCTATAGTCCCGATTTGGCACCCTCTGATTTTCATCTATTTGGTCCACTTAAAGATGCACTCCGTGGGACAAGGTTTGAAGATGATGAAGGAGTGATTCAAGCAGCGAAGAAATGGCTACATGATCAAGACAAAATTTGGTACGGGCTAAGAATACATGCACTTGTTTTGCGCTGGCATAAAGCCGTACAAGTTGAGGGGATTATGTTGAATAATACCGATGTTTACATGACATGTCCATGTATATTGTATATAAATTTCATGCTTTTTTAATAAACAGCTCCTGAGAAAAACAATGTGAAGTTCGTTCGCTCTCTTTCAGTCCCTATTCATACAATCGTAGACTTTTCGAATACTTTATTAGTTTTGATTACATGCCCCCCTAATCAGATTATCTTTTCTTATAATATCAATTGTAGGTTCTAATGACGATGTTTGTACTTTTCTACATATTTTATGTCATGTTTATAAGTAGTTAATGTTAATATGAGTGTGCTATTTTATTTTCCTTTGCAACGTTGAATTCCTTGACATTGATATGTAAAATGCATATGGGAATAAATGAATTCAGTATGAAAGGTGAGAGAAAGGAAGGGCAGAATGTCAGACGGGCCTGCGTGCCCAATTCTCAACCCTTTGAAAATAAAGTTCGTTCGTTCGTTCTCTCTTCGTCGTGACTGCCAACTGAACTTTAATGACCCTGCGTTTTGTGCGAAAACGCCTTATTTGCTTTACGTCTGTTATTTCTATAGTCTAACACGTATAAATGGTAGTGTAGTACGCCATGCGGTCACATATGGAAGTAGTTGGTGTCGCTCCCGTGAACCCCAGAGGTCAAAATATATATTTTTTTAATCGCTCTCTAATATACATAATGTTTTATGTCTACACAGTTGCGTACTTTGGGGGTGCGAGGGGCGGTGCGCCCCGAGTGACAGCCAGTAAGGGAATGGCATCGGACACTATTAAAGTAGTTAATGTTACAAATATATTTGCAAGCGTGTTGCTTTATTGGGGGGGGGGGGGGGGGGCAAGGGATAAGATCCGTCCTGAGTGCTAAATATTTTAGGGACGCCTCTGTGTCTAAATATATCAAGTGCTGTCTACATAAAGCAAGCACTCTCTGCATGTATCAGGTAGTATCTACATATAACGTGCACTGTTTACGTTTATCAGCTACTGTCTACATGTCAGGTACTCTCAACATGTCAGGCACCGTCTACATATGCCAGGTACCGTCTGCATATGTCAGGTACTGTCTACTTGTTTCAGGTACCGTCAACATATGTCAGGTATTGTCTACATATGTCAGGTACTATCCACATATGACAGGAACTGTCTACGTATGTCTTAGATTGAATGAATTTTTATGCTTATACAAAGAATAAACACGTAGTTCAAAATAAAAACATATGTATCTCAATGTTTGGTGGATGTGGAATTTATACCAGCTAAAATGTTCAGAAAACTGCACCAGTTCCTACATTTAAAAAAAAAATGGTCAAAGTAATTCCATAGCAAAGAGAGGCCGACCAAAAACAACATGGCGGAGAACTGTAGAGGCCGAGATGCAAAGAATGAACCAGAGCTGGGGCACTGCACGAAGGATGGCTGCCGACCGAGGAAAGTGGAAGCAGTCTGTTGCTGCACTACAAGACGCCACCATCGTGATGGCCACTGACTGCTTTGACAGTCGGCTGCTAAGGTTCAAAGAAGAATTCCAGAGCAGATACTGCCGTAGGGGAGGGAAGTGTATAGTGACTTGACTATACCAGGTCCAGCATTGAGAGGTGGGGGGGGGGGGGGCCATCAGTTACCTTCCTCGCTGTATTTTCCTTTCTAACTCCAAAGCAGAGTCAAGTACCCATTTACAGCTGGCTGGAGTGGAGCGTAACCCCACTGTGTTTCGATCTCAGCACCTTTGCCGCGAGAGGCCAGCGCTCCAACCACTCTGCCAATCGGAACCCACCCCCCCCCCCCCCCCCTCCCCGCCGCGGCCCATTACGAATTGTACAAACATGATAAAATGTTTATCACACTGTGGAAGACTGTCAGAACCAAAACAAAAAGAACAAAAAAAACAAACAATTGTTTAAAAAAAAAACACAGTAAACTTTTTATCAAACACCGTGGAAGACTGTCCGGACAAAACTAAACAAAAAAAAAAAATGTCGGATATTTTGTGGATTGTCGGCTCATGGAAAATTTAGTGTCGGTTGGCAGGAAACATACATGTCACCAACTGTCAATTAGTATGAGTTGTGGTCGAGACCGTGTGCGACGAGGTGGAAGCAAGGTATCATTTCTTTGGACTGCGAAGGAAGCACCTGAAGTATGTTGTAGTTTTGCCCTCATTCACTAGCCGTGTCCCAGGCGACAGTCGGCTCCAGGTCACGCGGTTAGTGTCGCAATAAGTGCTACCTTCTGTCACCAGAAACTCATTAGTAATCCGTCCAATCTGTCCAGGATTTTTCCCACCTCACCCTAACTCCGTGGACCTAGCAGACCCCCATATCGTTTTCTAGCAGCCATTTATGAACTTATCTCATTCTCTGGGGAAAGCATTAGGTAGCATATATTTGAGAACATGGGTGGCATAGCTGGCTGTCACTACTCCAGTCGTCACTCGACTGACCAGGTAACAAGTAACGTGGTGAACTAACTCTTCCAAAAAGAAAGCCAACAATATAATAATACTAATAAGAAATAAAGCAACTTGCACGCTTTACCGTTAACTTGTAGTGGGCAAATATCATCATCGTCGTTCTAGTTTCACATGAAGCATGTAGCCACGTCTGTAGTTGGTCCCTTCGCGGGAAGCCTACACCAAACATTCACATGCTCATGCAGTTGTGGTCTCTGACAAATTGTGTCACATGACGAGGTTGCTAGCCTCATGCACAGCTTTATGTATTAGTTGCCTGGACGAGATGTTTTAGGCTGCAGTAGGCATATTCATTCTTTGTCTTTTCAGAGACACCCCCCCCCCCCACACACACACACACAGAAACTACATGGGGCAGAGGGGAGATATATTCCATTTTAATTGAGTCACTTAAATACTGCAATCATAAAGTGTTATATATATTCTGCATTTCTGTATGGTGCAGAAACATGGACGATGAATAAGCAGTTGGAATAAAGAATTGAGGCTCTTGAAATGTGGATATATAGAAGAATGGAAAGAGATGAAAACAAATAAGGAGGTCCTAGAAAATCTAGGTATGAAAAGAGAACTAATGAGGGAGGTCAAAGTTCGGCAGCTAAAATACTTTGGCCACATAAAAAGGCATAACACCTTACAGAAGACCATAACAGAAGGGAGAGTTGAAGGCAAACGTGCAAGGGGAAGACAGCGCTATAAGTGGGAAGACAACATCAAGAGATGGACAGGAAAGAGTCTATCAGAGTGCACCATCAAGACAAGAGACAGAAGACGTTGGAGATCCATTACAGCCAACCTTCGTTGTGGAGATGGCAACTGATGATGATGATGAAATACTGCAAGCCAGCCAGCTCCGTCACAGCCTTATTCTTTGCGAAGCTCGCGAACTTCTGTATACCGCGTCGAAAAATGCGCGTAATGAAACAATATTTTGCGATGCGTGTGTTTTATAACAATACATAAATAACTACAACACAGCTTTGATAAACATTGCCGCAGAAATAGTTAAATATTGTTGAATATATGAGTTTGGACTAGTTTTAGCTAGGCACTTCTTTCACCCTAGGCAAAAGGTCATTCAGTTATTTCAGACGCATTCCCACATGCGTATGCAATCGGATTTTAATGAGATGTTTACGTTCAAGTAGCAAAGAACGTTTCTTTCGACCTGGACCGAAGTTCGTCGGGTATATTACAGAGCAATTTGCATTAAAAAATAATTGAACTCTGTCCAGTGGTATACCAACGATTTTTCGGTCTCGGATATATACAGCTCACAACTTATTTACAGCTGTTAGTCTAGACACTCAGTCAGTCAGTGGCCACTGACTGCTTTGACGGTTAAGGATCGAAGAAGAAGAAGAAGTCTAGACACTAATGATGATGCACTAAAAAATAACGTGCCACAAGAACATACTGTGCATGAAAGTAACATGTATTCTTGCACGTGACATGACGTCATGTCAGCGGGAAAATATAATCAACGAGGGACTTCAATATTAAATACCGTAAATTATTTTATTCTTTGGCACACTGCGGATATGAAATGGCATCTTTAACTACAACCTGGTCCAACCAAACATAGAAACGGCCGTACATTTCTGCTAGCAGGGGGTGAAACTCTCAATACACACTTTCGCAGACGTCATAATAAATTCTGGCCAAGGTCCCGGTCTCCACGCGATATATCAATCTTTATGAACAGTGTTGTGCGGCCGTTGAGAGCAGACTCGAATTGATGAAACGACAGTTTATGGATCAGCTCCGTGAATTTGTCTCAGCCGCACCACCATCATTTCCTTCTGCTTCAGCGGGCTTCAAATCAAGAACGGCAACCACGAGCACCCCGTCACGTGACCTCCTGATCGAAGGTTTCTCTGCTATGGCGACGAAGGCGTCCGGAGCCAGATAAGAATGGTGTGTTGTTAAAATCATCGGTACGTCGCTATACTAAATATTATTTCAATTTAGAACTGGTGTTATTTATGAAACCTGTTTGGCAAGCCTACCAGAAATACTATTAAAGCTTTGACATAATACAAAAATGTAATCTATTGGAAAAATACTTCTGTACCAAGGCATGACGTTCTGTTTATGTTTAACGAGGTCGTCAACGGCCATCAGTAATTTCACTATTTATTATAAAGGTCCGCAAATTTGGGTAGGTCGCCTGATATGCTATATTAAAAATCTTACAACAGGAAGTTGGACTAGGTTTGTCTTAAAAGATGACTCCAGGACATTTAAAGTTCAGAAAGTGGATTTGGTGGTAGATGCATTGTGAAAGAAAACTAAGTATAAAGCATTTGTTCAACCAGGACATTTCTCTATCTATCATTGGTTTCAGCAGCACGAGGAGCATAGGTTCTCAGTAAGAACTCTCGATGTCCTCACGTCTCGGCCAACGTTATTTATCCGTTTATGTACCTTTCCCATTCTGTCTTCCGTTTTTTGTGGGGACTTCCTTCTCTTTCTTCTACCGTATTTTTCCAGAGTATGACCTGTCCTGTGATGCTAATAGATGCTAATGAAGTCATTCAGGTAGGACCGGCAAAAAAGGAGAGTCAGTGGTGGGGTTCGAAAAAGCAAAATTGCAAATTAGGTACCGTACGTAGTTTTGAATGATCAGTTTTCTATATTTTCATACGGACAAAGAAAAGAAAAAAACATTAATAAACACAACATTGTCACAAGCAAGTAAAGTTCTGTAGTTCTTAAATACCCACGTGGAGTGACGGGACAGAGACCAGGTAGTCAGTCACCCGCTCCCAAATTGAATGGATCCGAATCTAAAGAATTACATACAAAAGAACAATGGATTCGTGTACCTACACCACAGTCAGACTAGAGCGAAGTAAGGCAGACGATGATTTCTGAAGAGTGTGATATGTTTTCGGTAATAAGACTGCGTAAGGTAACATCACAAGGTAGTCGACAGAAACCGAGTGGAGTAAAATAACCATCAAAACCATAGTCGGCTGGAACTGGCCTATTGTTGAATGCAGTGGCGTATTCTCTATGTGTGCTGTGCGTGCTGCGCACACCTATGCCCGAAGGAAAATAAAAATTAAATTTATTATTCTATAAAATATTTCTCTTCTAAAGTTCTGCTTTCGGACCGCACGCATCAGGATAACGGATTTTCCCGCAAAGAATCTACGAGTATATCTAGTTTCAGTTTCCCAGACGTATTTTATTGTGCAGTTTTTATTGGTTGGTTGCAATCGCTCGAAGTTTCTCGGGAAATTCCGTCACAATGCGTGCGGTACCTTTCGGATTCACGTCTGAATATTGGTTTGTGTGGACCGGGGTCATGGCCAGATACGTCAATACAATACGAACATGCGTGCGGTGGTCTTGCAGCTCTCGGGTTGTAAAAATCGGCTGTGTCCGTCCAGTGTTTTTTGTGATTAATTTTTGTTAGTTGCCGGGAATGCAGATTATTACAGTGACAGTGAGTTTCAAGTTGTATGTTAATTAGTATTTCGGAGATAATTGACATATACCCCTAATAACTATCGTTGCGTAATTGAATATAGTTGGTTTTTAAATTAAGAGGGGAAGAAGTTAAATAGTAGGCGTACATATTCATTTTAAGTAGCAGCACGCCTAGCTCGCATTACCAGGATACGCCACTGGTTGAATGTAGACATTTGTTCTGGCTGATGTTGTGCCCCGATAAACGAGCAAAAGCGACTTCATCAAAGTACTAGTGTGAACATGTCGCAAGATATTCCGTTGCTGTTAAATCTATTGAGCACCTTCAAGATTACAGAACATACCACAAATCTAAATACCTTTTAGATCATCCCCCCCCCTTCCCAAGCGCCCCCCCCCCCAAAAAAAAATAAATAAATAAATGAAAACAAAATTATTGACCTAGCACCAGAATTTGAGTAACCAGGATCTCGACTTTGACAAAATAAAACGATTGATTACAAGCGTAGATTAAACTTGATGGGCGGGTTTACTTCTTCCTTGTCGTCAATCATAGAGTGGGGGGGGGGGGGGGGGGGGAGAAGAGAAGAGAAGAGGGGGGGGAGGAGGGGGAGATGAAGATTGCGTTCTTGAGCCAAGTGTGTCGTATTGGCTACTGTGATCACGTGTTGTTGTAGGATTTATATGATAATGTCGTCCCATCTTCCTCGTGCCCTGAAACTGGATCTTCTACTGGTGTAGGCTTCTAGAATTAAATTATCGGGCTCAGTTCTCATGAGATGGCCAGACCACTTAATTTTCTGTCTCCCTATACACTTGATGCATGATGTACCAGTAGTACCTAGAATTTTTCTGACGTCATCATTTCTCACTCTGTCTCTCCTGGCAAATATTAATGGCTTTTTCTTAATTAAGCATCTCATCTCACAGGCTGTGATTTTCCTGTGTTGTGCTTTTGGTCAAGGACCATATTTGACACTGACAGCAAATAGTTGGTTAGAGTATACTATGGACCAGCTGTCGTTTAGTTTCTATACTGTTATTGTGATGTTTGAGTAGTAGTGACAGTTTGTAGATTAGACGGTGTTCACAATTTTAAAGTCGACTTCTTCAATAACATTTGTAAATAAAGTCACCCAGGAATTTACAAAAACAAAAAAAATCAATTTCAGTTCCTGTATAATTTGAATCATATCGCAGTAAACCAGTCATGGGGCGCCGCACGATAACTTGAATCTTATCGCAGTAAACCAGTCATGGGGCGCCACACGATAACTCGAATCATATTGCAGCAAACCAGTCATGGGGCGCCGCACGATAACTTGAATCTTATCGCAGTAAACCAGTCATGGGGCGCCGCACGATAACTCGAATCATATCGCAGCAAACCAGTCATGGGGCGCCGCACGATAACGCGAATCATATCGCAGTAATCAGTCATGGGGCGCCACACGATAACTCGAATCATATCGCAGTAATCAGTCATGAGGCGCCGCACGATAACTCGAATCAAATCGCAGTAATCAGTCATGAGGCGCCACACGATAACTCGAATCATATCGCAGTAATCAGTCATGGGGCGCCGCACGATAACTCGAATCATATCGCAGTAATCAGTCATGAGGCGCCGCAAGATAACTCCATGAAACTAAATACTTTCTTGCTGACGATAATCAACAGCCTATCTCTGGTTTTTGTCTGTAAGCAGAAATAAAATGTTCAACTATTCGATAAACGCCTGGAAGACCAGGGAGCAGTTATTCTGCCCATTGTAAAAAATAAATTATATGTTCAAACAATCACAGGAATCATATGTTCAAACAATCACAGGAATCATATGTTCAAACAATCACAGTAATCATATGTTCAAACAATCACAGGAATCATATGTTCAAACAATCACAGGAATCATTGCCAAGTCTTTTCCTGGCCATGATCATGTTTTTATCGTTGCTAGTTTCAGCAGCTAGTGCAGAACTGAGGTAAAGGTCAGGTAAATGTATTCCCATGGTAAATACTGCCGTAGAGGAGTGTGATAAATTTAACCGTGATACAACGTTAAAATATCTCCAAAGATAAAATGTAGGGAAAAAAAATAATGCGTAAGCTACTAGAAGACATGATCGCCCATGCCGCGGGTCACCACCCGCCATGGAAACCAACTTGTTAGACGTGAAGGCAAAACGTTTACCCTTGGGACGGGATGAGAACGGAGATCAAAAAGAAAAATATGACTGAACACGTGCTTGAAACTAGCAAGGCCAAAAAGACGCAATTGGTGGGGAAAGGAAAAAAAATCACGTCCCCAAGTTGACACAAGGTAAAGAAATTGACAAAAGGGACCTTAGCTATTATGCGCAACAGTCATTTCTTGGACGCTTTTACGATACTTAGTCCCTTTATTTGAATTCAGCGGCAAACGCATTACAGAAGATGCTCGAACATATTTCTAAAAAAACAACTAACCTTGGAAAGTAACTTTTCTTAATAATAATGTTAGGAATATAAAAACTAGCTAGTTTGATAGACCATCTTGAGCAGAGAAATAATATGCTTTCATTTATACAGACGGATAGATAATAATGAAGATATTGACAAAAGACTGTGTTGTTCATATCAGCGAGCGACTGCATTGAAACAAAAAAATGTCACTAATTTTCAAAAAATTGCGGCCTTGAGACTCAGTGCTAAAATCTAGATGAATGAAAGAGAGGGGGAATTAGTGGAAAGTTGTGGCTAAAAATAACTCTAGAGGCAGATTCGTGTAGGAAATGCATGTATAAACAAGTGTGTTTTTGTAAAAACGCAAGTAGAGACAGACGGACCAACAGACAATAATACATACTTGACTGAGGTATGACTGAATTGACTTTTGGTAGGAGGTTTGAAATTTGAAAAGGGGGAAAGGCGGTGATTGGCCACAGATAATCATATTATCGGCGCTCAGACGCGCATTTTTGCCATTCCACATAAATTGTCCAGTAGTAGACACAGTAATTCTTCAGTGGTGTAATTCCCAGAAGTTAATTGCAATATTTAGAGGGACGCCATACTAGAGCCAGCAGCTCAGCTGAGTTTTGCTAGCATATAACTGTGTTCTCTATTCATAATTCTGAACTGTGAGTTTTTTATTTGGCACCAAAGTGGTGTCAAATGCTGTGTTGTAAAATACAAGGATGGACCCGTGCAGTATAGTATTTTGGCAGAGCAGCCTTATATTGCCCCAAGCATGGAGAGGTGGGGCCACCAGATTCCAGCACCAGAACTACTCAGTCAAGATACGTGAGCGTCTGGCCTGCTGGACATTCACCAACTTATTTTCTAATTAACACACCAACTATATTCCCATCAACTAGAACATACCATGTTGGGAAATAAACTTGTATTCCTCCCATCAGTAAATGGACAATGTTTGGTAGTCATAGACTGGGAGTGATGAAGTCAGCCCAACAGCACATCCATTAATCGTTCTCCCAGATAAATTACAAATATAAACAGTAGTAATATTAACTAGTCTTGTAAAATACATATGTACACACCTCTCATTTATTATGCCATATATTCATGCATTTCATTCATAATTTCAAAACCTTTCATATGTTCTGACCAAAATAAAACCTTGGTTCAGAACAAATAAACTTAAAGAAAATTTAATATCAAAATTTTAAACAGCTTGAGTTAGTTCAGTGTGTTATAAATTTTATTAATATTATTAGACTTATTAAATATTTGTGTGTGTGTGTGTATGTAATCTACCACAAAACATTACATATCAGTACCCTAGATTTTTAACGTAGCCACATTCATTAGTAAAAAAGATATGTGTGAGGTCGTAAGTGGTAGCAAGAAGGGCCTTCTGTAAATTCACAGCTACATTTATCTCAGGAGCCTTCACAGCTGACCTCATGCATCACACTAGGTAATATCACAACCATACAGTACCATCAAATCCACTACATATATTGGGGTCTTGTCCAGGGATAATTAGCTTAACAGTAATATTAGGATCTCCTGGTGGGAGAATTAAATTAGGGGAACACATTGTAAAAATTAAAAGTGTCCCTTAAAATTAAAAGTGAAATTAAAAGTTGGTGAATCTTCACAGCCAGTGGTAATTAAGTAGTTAACTGGCTAATTTGAATTATTTTAGACTATAGTAATTAGAATTACTTTAGTGGTTGGAAATTTTACCTTGATCATTGTATTTTGTGTGATGGCGGAGCTGGCCAAGTTCAGATCAGCTGCTGTGCTAACGGCAAAGGATATGGGAATGGATGGTCAGGTTTTAATTCAATATGTAACGGCTGAATGTGATAAGTATATTGAACGGGAAGAAAGAAGATTAGAAAAAGAGGCTGAAAGAAAATTAGAGTCTGAAAGGTTGGCTGAAGAGAAGAGGCTACAAATTGAAGCTGATAGAGAACTTAAGAGGCTGCAGATTGAGGCTGACAAGGAGGCTAAAGCATTAGAGGCAGAAGAAAAACGACAGCAAAGGGAGGCAGAAGATAGAAGGTTGCAAAGGGAGCACGAATTACGACTAAGGGAGCTGGAGTTACAAGGCCAGGCTCCTGAAAATGGTGCCAGCCCTTTTGCCCCAGATGCTACGCCCAGTCTGGGAGCCTCAACATCAGCTATGGGGTTTCATTTAGACCATTTTGTTGAAAAAGACGATGACATCGAGGGGTACCTCGGACGTTTTGAGTTATTAGCTACTACATATGGGTTAGAGAGAGAGAGGTGGAGTTTAAAGTTATCACAGGGACTGAGAGGTACTTCTTATGAAGTCTTCGCAAAAATGAACAGAGAAGACCAAGACAATTATGACATGTTAAAGCAGGCTTTGTTATTGAGGTACGAAAAAAATGGTGAATTTTATCGTAAGAAATTTAGAAATGCCAAACTGTTGTCTGGGGAGACATACCACAAATTCTCTGCCAGACTGGAAACTTATTTGGAGAAATGGACTGCTCTGGGGAAGACCCAAGATCTTAAAGAGATGATCATGATAGAGCAATTGAGAGAGTCCATGGCTCCAGACATGAGAAAATTTCTCATGGAACAAGGTGCAGAGAAGTTGGGGGAGGTTTTAAATGTCGCTGAGAGGTATCAGGCAGCCCAGGCAGAGGTAAGTGGCTCTAAAAAGAAGCACATAGAAACTTTTAAAGCTCCACAGCCATTTAATAAATTTGAAAATAGAGAACAGGGTAATAAGGGCAGGACAAATTTTGAACGGCCAAGAAATGACTATCGAGACAGAAACTCACAGTTCAATGACCAAAAATCCAATGAAAGAAAACCGTTTAACCAAGGAAAAAGATGGTGTAAATGGTGCAAGAAAGATAACCATAACACCGAATTTTGTAGAAGGAAACCTTCAAACATTGCTGCAATGAAGTCGGGGACTCAAAGATTAAAGGTTAATCCTAATGGACAGCAGGAACCTTATCACCCCCCAGTTTGTGAGGATGTTATTTGTAATGGGGTCACCATAAGGTGCCTTTATGATACAGGTTTGGATTATGATTCAGTTGTGAAGTCTAGCCTAGTGGACCCAAGTCAGTATACCACAGAAACAGTGGAAATACAAGGGGCGACTAAGGACATACCACTCATGACACTTCCCATCGCAAGGATAACGGTGAAAACTCGCTATGTGGAAGGAGAAATCAGAGCAGCAGTGATAGATGAAGCAATCTACCCTCTGATATTGGGGTGTAGATACGTCTTCTTGGGGAATCCCGAGAGACCTGTGATCATGGCGACAGTGCAGACCAGGTCACAGAAGAAGGAGGAAGAAGGTGAACCTATAAATACTCATCCAGTGGAGATGAGGAAGGTGCAGGCTGAGGATAGGATACTCAAGCCATGTTTTAAAAAATTGCCCAAATGCCACACACCTCCGAGCAAGGGGGAATATTTTATGAAGAACAAACTATTATACAGGAAGGCCGGAACTGGAACAAATGGTCACAACCAGCTGGTTCTTCCCACTTCATATAGGGATAAAGTGATGGAACTCGGGCATGCGATTCCCTTCAGTGGTCACATGGGGATCAGCGCCACAGGACAGCGTATAGCTTGTCATTACTTCTGGCCAGGGATAACGGAGGATATAAAAAAGATATGTCAAATCCTGTCCAGAATGTCAAAGGGTAGCTCCAAAGCACTGGACTGCTCCTGCAACTCTAGGGGAAATGCCCATAGTGGGAACACCTTTTGAGAGGGTTGCAGTGGATATTGTGGGACCTCTCACTCGGACCAAGAGGAGGAACAGTTACATCCTTACTCTGGTGGACACTTGTTCTATGTGGGGAGAGGCGGTAGCCCTGCCATCAATTGATTCAAAACATGTAGCAGAGGCACTACTTACAATATTCACCCGATTAGGATTCCCGCATCAAATCTTGACTGATAATGGCTCTCAGTTCAAGGGGAAACTAACGGAAGAAGTTTTTAAGCTATTTCAAGCCATACACTTTCATTGTAGTCCGTACCATCCGCAAGGGAACGGCCAGGTAGAGAGGTTCAATGGGACTCTCATTGCTATCCTGAGAAAGCTGGCACACGAAAAACCGGATCTGTGGGATCAATTCCTGCCCGCCGCATTGTTTGCGTATCGGGAGGTACCACATAGTTCAACCGGGATGGCTCCCGCAACTCTGCTATTTGGGAGGCCAATAAAAGGTCCATTAGAAGCACTATTAAGGACCTGGACAGATGAGAAGGCGGAAGAGACTGTTACCTCATCTTATCAATACGTGAACGAACTGACCACTCGTTTGAAAGCTGGATGGAAAGTGGCAAATGATAATTTGAAACAAGCCAGGAAGAAACATGCAGCATATTTTAATAGGAAGGCAAAGGACAGAGAACTAGCTGTGGGAGAGAAGGTGCTGCTTCTACTACCCGGTAGCCAGAATAAATTACAAATTGGATGGCCAGGTCCATATACGGTTCTAGAGAAGGTGTCTAGAACAAACTATAAAATTGACAAAAAGGGGAAGGAGAAAGTTTATCATGTAAACCTGTTAAAGAAGTATCTGGACAGACCACTCCAGGAAAGCACCCCCTTACTGACCTTGGCTATCGCAACTCAAATGCAAAAGGAACCACTCACCTCACATGAATACCCATTACATCCTTGTGAAACAGCAGCACAGGTAAAAGTCAGTAAGCACCTGACTAAAAACCAGAGGGAGAGAGTTCAACAGGTTCTGGAGGAACATACAGATGTATTAACAGATAAACCAGGACATACAAATTTGCTACAGTATGACATGAAACTGGTAGACTCAAACCCAATCTGTATGAGAGCCTATTCTATTCCGTTCGCGAAGGAGAAGGCATTGAAAGAAGAAATAGATTATTTGTTGAAGGAAGGGATTATTTCACACAGTGAATCATCTTTTAGCTCCAGTGTCGTCTTGTTGAGGAAACCGTCTGGGGAACACAGACTGTGCATAGATTACAGGAAACTGAATGCTGTCACAGAAGGACAAGTGGATCCATTACCAGACACAAAACAGTTATTTGCCAGATTAAACAAGGCAAAATACTTTTCAAAGGTGGATCTTAGTAAAGGCTATTACCAGATTCCAGTGAAGCCTGAAGTGAGACCTTATTTGGCTTTTAGCACTTCGGATGGACATTATGAATTCAACATGCTACCATTCGGACTGAAAAATGCTCCGAGTGTATTTTCAAGGATGATGCGCAAATTGTTGGATCCCCTGAATAACCCATGTATCACGAATTTCATGGATGATATTCTCGTCGCCACAGAGACATTTGATGAACACATTGACGCTCTAAATGTTATTTAATAGGCTTAGGGAGGCGAACTTAACTGCTAGGCCAACAAAATGTTGTATTGGATGCAAAGAGTTGGAATTCTTGGGACACACTGTATATCAGGGTACCATGACCCCTGACCCCAAGAACTTGGAAAAACTGCAGAGAGCTCCTAGACCACAAACAAAAAAGGACGTGCGATCATTCGTGTCGTTATGCGGATTTTATCAAAAATACATCAAAGATTTTAACTCTATTTGTGCTCCTCTGACTGATCTGACTCGCAAGGGACTTCCAGATAAAATTATTTGGACTGCGCAAAGTGAATTAGCGTTCCAAGACTTAAAGGAAAAACTCACTAGCAAGCCTATTCTCAAACTGCCTGATTTGACACAGGACTTTGTCGTAAGAACAGATGCAAGTAATGTAGGACTCGGGGCGGCTTTGTTGCAAAGATCATCTTCACCTGATGGGGAACTAAACCCAGTCGCTTATGCAAGCCGCAAATTGAATAAGGCGGAACAAGGATATTCCACAAGCGAAAAAGAATGTTTAGCGTTAATCTGGGCAATAAAGAAGTTTCAAATCTATCTGTATGGTAGGACTTTTGTGGTCCAGACGGATCATCAGCCCCTCGTATTCTTATCTCAGGCTAAGCATGAAAACGCAAGATTGCTGAGGTGGTCTTTATTGCTTCAACCTTATCAGTTTAGTATCCAATATATCCCAGGCAAATTGAATGTCGGTGCAGATTTCCTCAGTCGGCACCCCTGTGATCAAAATTAGAGTAGTGGCAGGCGTGAGGAGTAATTTTATCTATGTGTATCACTGGTTTTGGAACTTGCCGTAGGCATGTTTTCAAGTGGGGAGATGTGTGATAAATTTAACCGTGATACAACGTTAAAATATCTCCAAAGATAAAATGTAGGGAAAAAAATAATGCGTAAGCTACTAGAAGACATGATCGCCCATGCCGCGGGTCACCACCCGCCATGGAAACCAACTTGTTAGACGTGAAGGCAAAACGTTTACCCTTGAAACGGGATGAGAACGGAGATCAAAAAGAAAAATATGACTGAACACGTGCTTGAAACTAGCAAGGCTAAAAAGACGCAATTGGTGGGGAAAGGAAAAAAATTCACGTCCCCAAGTTGACACAAGGTAAAGAAATTGACAAAAGGGACCTTAGCTATTATACGCAACAGTCATTTCTTGGACGCTTTTACGATACTTAGTCCCTTTATTTGAATTCAGCGGCAAACGCATTACAGAAGATGCTCGAACATATTTCAAAAAAAAAACAACTAACCTTGAAAAGTAACTTTTCTTAATAATAATGTTAGGAATATAAAAACTAGCTAGTTTGATAGACCATCTTGAGCAGAGAAATAATATGCTTTCATTTATACAGACGGATAGATAATAATGAAGATATTGACAAAAGACTGTGTTGTTCATATCAGCGAGCGACTGCATTGAAACAAAAAAATGTCACTAATTTTCAAAAAATTGCGGCCTTGAGACTCAGTGCTAAAATCTAGATGAATGAAAGAGAGGGGGAATTAGTGGAAAGTTGTGGCTAAAAATAACTCTAGAGGCAGATTCGTGTAGGAAATGCATGTATAAACAAGTGTGTTTTTGTAAAAAAACGCAAGTAGAGACAGACGGACCAACAGACAATAATACATACTTGACTGAGGTATGACTGAATTGACTTTTGGTAGGAGGTTTGAAATTTGAAAAGGGGGAAAGGCGGTGATTGGCCACAGATAATCATATTATCGGCGCTCAGACGCGCATTTTTGCCATTCCACATAAATTGTCCAGTAGTAGACACAGTAATTCTTCAGTGGTGTAATTCCCAGAAGTTAATTGCAATATTTAGAGGGACGCCATACTAGAGCCAGCAGCTCAGCTGAGTTTTGCTAGCATATAACTGTGTTCTCTATTCATAATTCTGAACTGTGAGTTTTTTATTTGGCACCAAAGTGGTGTCAAATGCTGTGTTGTAAAATACAAGGATGGACCCGTGCAGTATAGTATTTTGCAGAGCAGCCTTATATTGCCCCAAGCATGGAGAGGTGGGGCCACCAGATTCCAGCACCAGAACTACTCAGTCAAGATACGTGAGCGTCTGGCCTGCTGGACATTCACCAACTTATTTTCTAATTAACACACCAACTATATTCCCATCAACTAGAACATACCATGTTGGGAAATAAACTTGTATTCCTCCCATCAGTAAATGGACAATGTTTGGTAGTCATAGACTGGGAGTGATGAAGTCAGCCCAACAGCACATCCATTAATCGTTCTCCCAGATAAATTACAAATATAAACAGTAGTAATATTAACTAGTCTTGTAAAATACATATGTACACACCTCTCATTTATTATGCCATATATTCATGCATTTCATTCATAATTTCAAAACCTTTCATATGTTCTGACCAAAATAAAACCTTGGTTCAGAACAAATAAACTTAAAGAAAATTTAATATCAAAATTTTAAACAGCTTGAGTTAGTTCAGTGTGTTATAAATTTTATTAATATTATTAGACTTATTAAATATTTGTGTGTGTGTGTATGTAATCTACCACAAAACATTACATATCAGTACCCTAGATTTTTAACGTAGCCACATTCATTAGTAAAAAAGATATGTGTGAGGTCGTAAGTGGTAGCAAGAAGGGCCTTCTGTAAATTCACAGCTACATTTATCTCAGGAGCCTTCACAGCTGACCTCATGCATCACACTAGGTAATATCACAACCATACAGTACCATCAAATCCACTACATATATTGGGGTCTTGTCCAGGGATAATTAGCTTAACAGTAATATTAGGATCTCCTGGTGGGAGAATTAAATTAGGGGAACACATTGTAAAAATTAAAAGTGTCCCTTAAAATTAAAAGTGAAATTAAAAGTTGGTGAATCTTCACAGCCAGTGGTAATTAAGTAGTTAACTGGCTAATTTGAATTATTTTAGACTATAGTAATTAGAATTACTTTAGTGGTTGGAAATTTTACCTTGATCATTGTATTTTGTGTGATGGCGGAGCTGGCCAAGTTCAGATCAGCTGCTGTGCTAACGGCAAAGGATATGGGAATGGATGGTCAGGTTTTAATTCAATATGTAACGGCTGAATGTGATAAGTATATTGAACGGGAAGAAAGAAGATTAGAAAAAGAGGCTGAAAGAAAATTAGAGTCTGAAAGGTTGGCTGAAGAGAAGAGGCTACAAATTGAAGCTGATAGAGAACTTAAGAGGCTGCAGATTGAGGCTGACAAGGAGGCTAAAGCATTAGAGGCAGAAGAAAAACGACAGCAAAGGGAGGCAGAAGATAGAAGGTTGCAAAGGGAGCACGAATTACGACTAAGGGAGCTGGAGTTACAAGGCCAGGCTCCTGAAAATGGTGCCAGCCCTTTTGCCCCAGATGCTACGCCCAGTCTGGGAGCCTCAACATCAGCTATGGGGTTTCATTTAGACCATTTTGTTGAAAAAGACGATGACATCGAGGGGTACCTCGGACGTTTTGAGTTATTAGCTACTACATATGGGTTAGAGAGAGAGAGGTGGAGTTTAAAGTTATCACAGGGACTGAGAGGTACTTCTTATGAAGTCTTCGCAAAAATGAACAGAGAAGACCAAGACAATTATGACATGTTAAAGCAGGCTTTGTTATTGAGGTACGAAAAAAATGGGGAATTTTATCGTAAGAAATTTAGAAATGCCAAACTGTTGTCTGGGGAGACATACCACAAATTCTCTGCCAGACTGGAAACCTATTTGGAGAAATGGACTGCTCTGGGGAAGACCCAAGATCTTAAAGAGATGATCATGATAGAGCAATTGAGAGAGTCCATGGCTCCAGACATGAGAAAATTTCTCATGGAACAAGGTGCAGAGAAGTTGGGGGAGGTTTTAAATGTCGCTGAGAGGTATCAGGCAGCCCAGGCAGAGGTAAGTGGCTCTAAAAAGAAGCACATAGACAATTTTAAAGCTCCACAGCAATTTAATAAATTTGATAATAGAGAGCAGGGAAATAAAGGTAGGACAAAATTTGAACGGCCAAGAAATGACTACCGAGACAGAAACTCACAGTTCAATGACCAAAAATCCAATGAAAGAAAACCGTTTAACCAAGGAAAAAGATGGTGTAAATGGTGCAAGAAAGATAACCATAACACCGAATTTTGTAGAAGGAAACCTTCAAACATTGCTGCAATGAAGTCGGGGACTCAAAGATTAAAGGTTAATCCTAATGGACAGCAGGAACCTTATCACCCCCCAGTTTGTGAGGATGTTATTTGTAATGGGGTCACCATAAGGTGCCTTTATGATACAGGTTTGGATTATGATTCAGTTGTGAAGTCTAGCCTAGTGGACCCAAGTCAGTATACCACAGAAACAGTGGAAATAGAAGGGGCGACTAAGGACATACCACTCATGACACTTCCCATCGCAAGGATAACGGTGAAAACTCGCTATGTGGAAGGAGAAATCAGAGCAGCAGTGATAGATGAAGCAATCTACCCTCTGATATTGGGGTGTAGATACGTCTTCTTGGGGAATCCCGAGAGACCTGTGATCATGGCGACAGTGCAGACCAGGTCACAGAAGAAGGAGGAAGAAGGTGAACCTATAAATGCTCATCCAGAGGAGATGAGGAAGGCGCAGGCTGAGGATAGGATACTCAAGCCATGTTTTAAAAAATTGCCCAAATGCCACACACCTCCGAGCAAGGGGGAATATTTTATGAAGAACAAACTATTATACAGGAAGGCCGGAACTGGAACAAATGGTCACAACCAGCTGGTTCTTCCCACTTCATATAGGGATAAAGTGATGGAACTCGGGCATGCGATTCCCTTCAGTGGTCACATGGGGATCAGCGCCACAGGACAGCGTATAGCTTGTCATTACTTCTGGCCAGGGATAACGGAGGATATAAAAAGATATGTCAAATCCTGTCCAGAATGTCAAAGGGTAGCTCCAAAGCACTGGACTGCTCCTGCAACTCTAGGGGAAATGCCCATAGTGGGAACACCTTTTGAGAGGGTTGCAGTGGATATTGTGGGACCTCTCACTCGGACCAAGAGGAGGAACAGTTACATCCTTACTCTGGTGGACACTTGTTCTATGTGGGGAGAGGCGGTAGCCCTGCCATCAATTGATTCAAAACATGTAGCAGAGGCACTACTTACAATATTCACCCGATTAGGATTCCCGCATCAAATCTTGACTGATAATGGCTCTCAGTTCAAGGGGAAACTAACGGAAGAAGTTTTTAAGCTATTTCAAGCCATACACTTTCATTGTAGTCCGTACCATCCGCAAGGGAACGGCCAGGTAGAGAGGTTCAATGGGACTCTCATTGCTATCCTGAGAAAGCTGGCACACGAAAAACCGGATCTGTGGGATCAATTCCTGCCCGCCGCATTGTTTGCGTATCGGGAGGTACCACATAGTTCAACCGGGATGGCTCCCGCAACTCTGCTATTTGGGAGGCCAATAAAAGGTCCATTAGAAGCACTATTAAGGACCTGGACAGATGAGAAGGCGGAAGAGACTGTTACCTCATCTTATCAATACGTGAACGAACTGACCACTCGTTTGAAAGCTGGATGGAAAGTGGCAAATGATAATTTGAAACAAGCCAGGAAGAAACATGCAGCATATTTTAATAGGAAGGCAAAGGACAGAGAACTAGCTGTGGGAGAGAAGGTGCTGCTTCTACTACCCGGTAGCCAGAATAAATTACAAATTGGATGGCCAGGTCCATATACGGTTCTAGAGAAGGTGTCTAGAACAAACTATAAAATTGACAAAAAGGGGAAGGAGAAAGTTTATCATGTAAACCTGTTAAAGAAGTATCTGGACAGACCACTCCAGGAAAGCACCCCCTTACTGACCTTGGCTATCGCAACTCAAATGCAAAAGGAACCACTCACCTCACATGAATACCCATTACATCCTTGTGAAACAGCAGCACAGGTAAAAGTCAGTAAGCACCTGACTAAAAACCAGAGGGAGAGAGTTCAACAGGTTCTGGAGGAACATACAGATGTATTAACAGATAAAGGAGGACATACAAATTTGCTACAGTATGACATGAAACTGGTAGACTCAAACCCAATCTGTATGAGAGCCTATTCTATTCCGTTCGCGAAGGAGAAGGCATTGAAAGAGGACATAGATTCTTTGTTTAAAGAAGGGAGTATTTCTCACAGTGAAACTTCTTATAGCTCCAGTGTCGTCTTGTTGAGGAACACGCCTGGAGAACACAGACTGTGCATAGATTACAGGAAACTGAATGCTGTCACAGAAGGACAAGTGGATCCATTACCAGACACAAAACAGTTATTTGCCAGATTAAACAAGGCAAAATACTTTTCAAAGGTGGATCTTAGTAAAGGCTATTACCAGATTCCAGTGAAGCCTGAAGTGAGACCTTATTTGGCTTTTAGCACTTCGGATGGACATTATGAATTCAACATGCTACCATTCGGACTGAAAAATGCTCCGAGTGTATTTTCAAGGATGATGCGCAAATTGTTGGATCCCCTGAATAACCCATGTATCACGAATTTCATGGATGATATTCTCGTCGCCACAGAGACATTTGATGAACACATTGACGCTCTAAAAATGTTATTTAATAGGCTTAGGGAGGCGAACTTAACTGCTAGGCCAACAAAATGTTGTATTGGATGCAAAGAGTTGGAATTCTTGGGACACACTGTATATCAGGGTAACATGACCCCTGATCCCAAGAACTTGGAAAAACTGCAGAGAGCACTTAGACCACAAACAAAAAAGGACGTGCGATCATTCGTGTCGTTATGCGGATTTTATCAAAAATACATCAAAGATTTTAACTCTATTTGTGCTCCTCTGACTGATCTGACTCGCAAGGGACTTCCAGATAAAATTATTTGGACTGCGCAAAGTGAATTAGCGTTCCAAGACTTAAAGGAAAAACTCACTAGCAAGCCTATTCTCAAACTGCCTGATTTGACACAGGACTTTGTCGTAAGAACAGATGCAAGTAATGTAGGACTCGGGGCGGCTTTGTTGCAAAGATCATCTTCACCTGATGGGGAACTAAACCCAGTCGCTTATGCAAGCCGCAAATTGAATAAGGCGGAACAAGGATATTCCACAAGCGAAAAAGAATGTTTAGCGTTAATCTGGGCAATAAAGAAGTTTCAAATCTATCTGTATGGTAGGACTTTTGTGGTCCAGACGGATCATCAGCCCCTCGTATTCTTATCTCAGGCTAAGCATGAAAACGCAAGATTGCTGAGGTGGTCTTTATTGCTTCAACCTTATCAGTTTAGTATCCAATATATCCCAGGCAAATTGAATGTCGGTGCAGATTTCCTCAGTCGGCACCCCTGTGATCAAAATTAGAGTAGTGGCAGGCGTGAGGAGTAATTTTATCTATGTGTATCACTGGTTTTGGAACTTGCCGTAGGCATGTTTTCAAGTGGGGAGATGTGTGATAAATTTAACCGTGATACAACGTTAAAATATCTCCAAAGATAAAATGTAGGGAAAAAAATAATGCGTAAGCTACTAGAAGACATGATCGCCCATGCCGCGGGTCACCACCCGCCATGGAAACCAACTTGTTAGACGTGAAGGCAAAACGTTTACCCTTGAAACGGGATGAGAACGGAGATCAAAAAGAAAAATATGACTGAACACGTGCTTGAAACTAGCAAGGCTAAAAAGACGCAATTGGTGGGGAAAGGAAAAAAAATTCACGTCCCCAAGTTGACACAAGGTAAAGAAATTGACAAAAGGGACCTTAGCTATTATACGCAACAGTCATTTCTTGGACGCTTTTACGATACTTAGTCCCTTTATTTGAATTCAGCGGCAAACGCATTACAGAAGATGCTCGAACATATTTCAAAAAAAAAACAACTAACCTTGAAAAGTAACTTTTTCTTAATAATAATGTTAGGAATATAAAAACTAGCTAGTTTGATAGACCATCTTGAGCAGAGAAATAATATGCTTTCATTTATACAGACGGATAGATAATAATGAAGATATTGACAAAAGACTGTGTTGTTTATATCAGCGAGCGGTTGCATTGAAACAAAAAAATGTCACTAATTTTCAAAAAATTGCGGCCTTGAGACTCAGTGCTAAAATCTAGATGAATGAAAGAGAGGGGGAATTAGTGGAAAGTTGTGGCTAAAAATAACTCTAGAGGCAGATTCGTGTAGGAAATGCATGTATAAACAAGTGTGTTTTTGTAAAAAAACGCAAGTAGAGACAGACGGACCAACAGACAATAATACATACTTGACTGAGGTATGACTGAATTGACTTTTGGTAGGAGGTTTGAAATTTGAAAAGGGGGAAAGGCGGTGATTGGCCACAGATAATCATATTATCGGCGCTCAGACGCGCATTTTTGCCATTCCACATAAATTGTCCAGTAGTAGACACAGTAATTCTTCAGTGGTGTAATTCCCAGAAGCTAATTGCAATATTTAGAGGGACGCCATACTAGAGCCAGCAGCTCAGCTGAGTTTTGCTAGCATATAACTGTGTTCTCTATTCATAATTCTGAACTGTGAGTTTTTTATTTGGCACCAAAGTGGTGTCAAATGCTGTGTTGTAAAATACAAGGGTGGACCCGTGCAGTATAGTATTTTGGCAGAGCAGCCTTATATTGCCCCAAGCACGGAGTGGTGGGGCCACCAGATTCCAGCACCAGAACTACTCAGTCAAGATACGTGAGCGTCTGGCCTGCTTTTGGTAGTCATAGACTGGGAGTGATGAAGTCAGCCCAACAGCACATCCATTAATCGTTCTCCCAGATAAATTACAAATATAAACAGTAGTAATATTAACTAGTCTTGTAAAATACATATGTACACACCTCTCATTTATTATGCCATATATTCATGCATTTCATTCATAATTTCAAAACCTTTCATATGTTCTGACCAAAATAAAACCTTGGTTCAGAACAAATAAACTTAAAGAAAATTTAATTAATATCAAAATTTTAAACAGCTTGAGTTAGTTCAGTGTGTTATAAATTTTATTAATATTATTAGACTTATTAAATATTTGTGTGTGTGTGTATGTAATCTACCACAACACATTACATATCAGTACCCTAGATTTTTAACGTAGCCACATTCATTAGTAAAAAAGATATGTGTGAGGTCGTAAGTGGTAGCAAGAAGGGCCTTCTGTAAATTCACAGCTACATTTATCTCAGGAGCCTTCACAGCTGACCTCATGCATCACACTAGGTAATATCACAACCATACAGTACCATCAAATCCACTACAAGGAGTGAGATGTTACAGATGTTATTTGTACTCTATGTCTCAGATCTGAGCTACTCAAAGTTAAAATGAGTACAAACGTATATGGGTACAACGACAAAACAAGTCCGGATGGATGGGGAGACAATGTGATCAGCTACACATGATAATGCTCTGTGTAGTTCCCGGAGGTCTCACAAGAGACAATGTGATCAGCTACTCATGATAATGCTCTGTGTAGTTCTCGGAGGTCTCACAAGAGACAATGTGATCAGCTACTCATGATAATGCTCTGTGTAGTTCTCGGAGGTCTCACAAGAGACAATGTGATCAGCTACACATGATAATGCTCTGTGTAGTTCTTGGAGGTCTCACAAGAGACAATGTGATCAGCTACACATGATAATGCTCTGTGTAGTTCTTGGAGGTCTCACAAGAGACAATGTGATCAGCTACACATGATAATGCTCTGTGTAGTTCTTGGAGGTCTCACAAGAGACAATGTGATCAGCTACACATGGTAATGCTCTGTGTAGTTCTTGGAGGTCTCACAAGAGACAATGAAAGAATAGATTTACTGCGCCCTCAGGCATGTCGTTCATGGCGACTAATATGAGGTTGTGCGTGGGACTTGCAACGTCATCATGTGAAACAAATTGCCACAGGTTCGGCCACTGCAAGAGCGCGTGACTGGTTGGTGCAGGGTTCCTGCAAGTGGACCAGCGGTAGTGGTGTCTCAATCCTCCGTAACGTGTGCAAAGGAAAATAATTGACGCTGCTAATGTCAAGGACGTGCATCTGACGGAAATGTTGAAAACACGTTTTTTTTTTTTTTTATTTAAAGTTGAGACAACAAAACGCAACGTTGAAAAAAAAAAAAAAACAACAACAACAACAAATTCTCACACTAATCAGGCTGGTTGGGGGGGAAGGGGAGAGTGTGGTGACACATCAAACGTTGGTTAGAGCGAACCTAAAACGCATCACCTGTATCCAGGACGTGAGTGTTTCACGCATCTCTTGTATATATGTACATGTTCGTAATGTTGAATATGTACCTATATATGTGTGTGCATTTTTTAAATGTATGTATACAGGTTGTTTTGTACAATTATATGTTCATCTTTTTGTATCGTTATATACATTTTTGATTCATCATCATCTTTATTATCATCATCAACATTATTATCATCATCATCTTTATTATTATCATCATCATCTTTATTATCATCATCATCATCATCATTATCATCATCATCTTTATCATCATCATCATTTTGCCTAGAGCACCTTACGGAGCATGTAGCCACATGACAGCTAGTCCACTTCAGGAACCTAGCATCAAACATTGGCATGCTGTGGTAGCGGTTGTTTCTGTGTTAATTTGTTTGACATGATGAGGTTGCCAGTCCCATGCACACCCTCATACTAGTAGCCTTGAACGACATGCTAGAGATAGCAGTAGGTCTATATTTTCTTTGTCTCGGATTACCTGGTCACCTTTTATTAGGTCGTCATTGTGGCCTGATGACAATAATCATTTTAAGTGTCACTGGTACAAGAAGTGACAAGAGAACGCTGACGAAGGACATCACTAACTGATGAAACATCTTGATAGACATTACAAGGTAGTCCTTATCCTGGAACTCTCGGGGTAACAGAAGTAGAGGTAGACATAATGACATGGAGACGACAGCTTGAGACATCAATAAAAATGATGAGAAAGATGTGGAAAGACCCTGAGCTGATGGCACGTGACACGAGGACTTGGCATACGTTTGTTGAAGGCCTATGCTCCTTGAGGAGCGGAAAGGTAAAAGAAGTTATCCTGTTAGAATATCTGCTTCTTCTTCTTCGCTGTTCGGTGTCATATAACTATATCTATTTCTCTATTTACCATGGCCATTTATAACTGAAAGTAAAAAGGGGGGGGGGGGGGTAACGGATCACGTTACACGCCCATTGAGGTATATTGGGAATATGGTGTTAGGCCCATATTTTCTTGACCATCGGCACACTAGGGGTGGCGTGATCAGCATCACGCCGGCCGCCTTAACCTTCCCAGAGTTGCTCTGGTACCCAGTTGGCGCTGGGTCGACCCAGGAGCTGTTTGCAGCCTTAAAAAATCCCACCTCATCTGGGGATCGAACCATAGAAGACAGAGCTAGGAAGCCAGTGCACTAACCACTATCTACTACTATTTCCCTCATAAAGTTGGTGGTCTGTCACAAACCTCTCTCATCGTCAATACATTTTCTTCATCAAAGGAGTTGATGAACACCATGCTGTTATTCCGTTCTCTTGTGGAGCAGACATCCTTGGAGGACTTCTACTGTTTGCTTGTTGTCGTGAACTCGGTAAAATTCTCTGGTGATTGATGTCACCATAATGGGGAATTCCCTGTGTATTTTTGCACTCGACCAATCAGAATATTTCGATCCACCAATCAAAGAAGAGTTCCCAAAATTACCAAGTAACATTCACAATGGCGAGACAGTGGGATGTTCAAAATGTGTAACGCGAGGATAGAATTTAGCGGATA
Organism: Oreohelix idahoensis; assembly: GCA_024509875.1. Taxonomy (NCBI): domain Eukaryota; kingdom Metazoa; phylum Mollusca; class Gastropoda; order Stylommatophora; family Oreohelicidae; genus Oreohelix; species Oreohelix idahoensis. The sequence goes on along the minus strand of JAMPIV010003928.1, from coordinate 25,739 downwards.
TTTCACAAACGGAATAATGGAAAAGGAATTCCACATGATCTCATTTTAGAGGCAGATGGAAGGCAAGTATGGACATCTTTGTGGTATTACTCCATGTCCTATTTACAGTGTAATTGGAAATATTGCATGTATTACTGTAGCCGAAATCACGCAAAGGCGAAGTTGACAATTTTTATCAAAATGAAGAATGCTCGTATCAAACCTTCACTCAAAGGAAGCCAAAAGTAAACTGGCACTAAAAGTATTTGGATGGAAGTAATAGGTAGGGCTGGTGAATAGAACGGATGAGATCTTTGTTGCACTAAAAGCACAACTGCCATTTTTCGTCACTCTGAGGAGGGAAGTTGGACGTAACAAATTGCGTGACGTCACACTTTTTCTCGGACGCCCGAAAATTGACTATATACCAAGATGAGATTTCAAGATCAAGACATACACAACGAATCCAACAGTTTACAAGAGCGGACCAGATGTGTGCGAGCTGATACTGCTAGACCTAGAGAAATTGCATTAGCACCAGCCTTACCGGGGTCCTGCATATTGTATTCTGAAAGCCTGAGGGTATGTAGAATTACATTAATAAAATGGTATTCTGAATGCTTATATTGACATGATATAATGATATTAAGCATGTACAGTACCAGTTATTACAGTGTTTTGTATTATGATATGGATAATATTTATTGAGATATCTAGTATGGCTCTTTGTCACTTATTGTGATGTGATTATGGAAGATTGAGATCCCATATATATATAACCAAATCTTATCCAGTCTGGCACTGCAAGTAGTCTTTTTCAGGACTGGTAATTGTAGTCCCTTTCAGGACTGGTAATTGTAGTCGTTTTGAGGACATCATTTTCCTTTGCACTTCTTGCGGATCATGTAGCCACCGTTGCAGCTGGTTTCCTTGCACAAAGCCTGCAATGCAGTCACATGCTCCCGCAGCAGTGGCTTCTGTGGAAATTTGTTTTCTATGATGAGGTGTCCACTTCATGCACAGCCACCAAGCTATCAGCACTTGTTAGAGCTAGCTTGAAAGACTGGAGGTCAAAGAGTTCTTATATTTGAAACATACTAACTTCTGTATATATCTATTGTATCATATCTTTTGTTATTATGCAACAACTCGATTTATAATGACACCGACACTTATGTAACAGACATATGGGCACATCATACCCATGCATACTGCCACACAGTGGCTTAAATAAGAGTCTGTCTGAGTAAAGAGACACAACCTGAAAAAAAAACAATCAATGAACGACACAATTATCAAATTACCACACGCTGTCTCCCACACCTACACGAAACCAACTAAGGTTAAAGAAATATACCGGGCGGGGGTCTCTAGGTAAGAGTCACCACCCCTGACTACTCTAGTGTTACTAACTAAACACACTGTGGAGTCCTCCACCACCTGACTACTCTTCACTAGTGTTCACTCTGTTCCGGTTAAGACTTATTAACTAATTTGACTACAATGTCTCAAAGGCGCTCTTGGCGGTCCTACACAACTAACTTATACACCACATAAATCCTACTCTCCTGAATTCTGCAGAACTAACTCAGAGACTCTCCTCTAGTAGTTTCTATCTAACTCTACTGTTCCTTAGGAACACAACTAACTCCACTTTCTCCCCTCTGTTTCGGTTCAGTGCCTTCCGGACGCTATCGTCTTCGTCTGGGGCTCCGATGCGTTGCTCTTCGTCACGTACCTCCTCCCATTAGCATTTAGAGAGGTATGATTTCCCTCTCTCCTCTCCAGATAAATTGATGAAGGGGCACTTGGTGAATATATATATATATATATATATATATATATATATATATATATATATATATATATATATATATATATATATATATATGCCTCTGGCTGTAGATCTTGCTCTGATGATGGCACCCTATTCTTCACACAACGACGATTTAACCCGCTACGCGTGTCGCCCTACTGCTTTATTGTGGCAGTATGTAAACAATACCAGGCAACGTAGCGTGTTGTGTATTGGGCCGAACAAGCTAAGAGCTCTAATTCCTAGGCAATTCCACGCAGAGGTATGTGTTTCCTCACGTCATGAGAACTTCTAATGCCTCTCCGTATTGCAGACGTAACTAGGGCGCCAGTTACTATGCGAGTACCCCAGTTCTCTTCAATTACGATGTTGTCTCTTGCCTCCCTCTCCGAGAAGGCAAAGTCCGTTGTAGGCTTAGGGTTACCTACCCTTCGCCGTGAATCGCTGTAAGACAAAATAACATATGTTATTTACACCAATTCAAAAAAATACATAATTCAAAACACATTAACAACCAAGATTTACCTACACCCCGTTTTCTATACCATAATAAAACTTCCCTAAATACAAGCTCCCATCTCTAAGTATTATTTCTGCCCTCGGGTCAGACTTAACGCGCACTCCTTCTCCTCCCATGCACTATTCTTATATTAAAGGCAGCCCATGGAAGGTTATCAAAATAGAACAACTTATTTAGCACACAAATGCATACACCATATATCAGAATATTAAACACTCTTCACCCCTTTTCCTTCTGAATTACATTAACTGTGGTGAATTCACCTCTGTCTTACCCCTCCCCTCAAATTTCAATCCTTCCTAATTTTAGATAAAACGTATTTTACCAGGGCAAAATAAATATAACTTACAATAAAATGGTCAAATGTGTGCTTTTTCCTGCTAACATATTTGAAAAAGCGGTACCAATCCCCATAAATACATGTACCCACCCGTACCCCTTAATTACAAAACGATAGCCTTTTTCAAAAACACTGCAAACACTAGACACAGATGTTTAAGTATACCCACAACGCATGGCAGTCATTGTGTATAACCACACACACACTGCAGAAGAATTTTCTGTCGGCAAGTTGATTTCTGATGAAACGCGAACCAGCGAAAAAAAAAAAAAAAATTTAGTATGTCGTCTTTTTCAAACTGTAAGACGGGGACTAAAAGGGAGAGGAAAAGAAAAAATCACTTGCTTGCTTTAAAAATTCAAATCTAACATTAAAAAGTAGGGGAGCATGAGGCGATTGTCAATTTTAGCAAACAGTCGTTTTGGTATAACAATACGATTAACGTTTTGAAAGAGAGAGTGAATAGTGTTGAAGATAATATCCTTCTTATTCTTTTAAACTAACTTAGAGGAATCTTAGAGATAGAGTTTATTAATATTATGATTCAGGAAAAAGAAAACCCAAAATGCCTAGAAAAAAACGAAAATATTAACGACACTAGAGACTGACATAAAACTTATATATACTGATAGGTTATAGTCTTCTGACCAATAATATTTTTCAATATAAAAAAACGCTTTAGTAATAACTAAGATATTGTAGAAATACTAAATATTCTGGTACAGGTTGACAAACAGACGATCGTTCTTGCTTATCCTATTGGTAACAGTGGGGACGCGAATTTGAAAAAAAGAGGCATTGGAGTAATTCAAATCTGATTGGTTAATGATAGGAGTAAGGGGGAGGCAAGAAAGTATTAGGCCAAAACTAAACATCTGTTTGCATTGGCATAACTAAGGCAGACTGACCAATGGACTACGAGACTCATAGTATGTTTGGAGTTTTGTTTTTGAAAACTAAATTCAAAATTTGGTAGTCGCCTGATTTCATTGGCCAGCCAAATAGATATTAGCAAAAGCTTAGAAGGCTCGTGGCCATTTGAACAGAAATTTTCTGTATCCAAGTACGATGAGAACAGAAGTGTTGATTGTAAAATTAATAAATAAATAAACATCACACAGTCTGGACAGAGGCAGAGAAACTGAGGCCATATTCGCCAGTCATCGTCACTTGTATTATATTTCATTGAATTTGTGGTAAGAATGATTTATTTATTAATATGCCTTATTAAAATTGCAAAAGCTAGATACTGCTATTTGGAAAAGTGAAGGACATGCCGGGAGCAAAAATTATTGAGTCCTCACATTGAACTGTATTTGAATATTGCATATTGTTATTATTATTATATCAGAATATGTTAGAAAGCCTCTGTGTTCCATGAACACTCACCAACATGCCTAGAGCGTTTATAGTTAGGAACAAAAGAGAAAATCATACAAAAGGAGATGTGTTTATTCCACGTTATTGTATTGAAGAAAACTATGTAAAATTACAGTGGCGTATCCGCCATATGGACCTGAGGTGTGGTTACAGTAGGGTGGGAAGTCATATGAATTAGGGGCTGGTGCACTTGTATGCACACGAGGCTGACCCCATCCCATCATGTATAAATAAGTAATGAAAGTCTCAATCAGATGTGAAAAGGCCAGGGTGTCTTTTTATTGCAGGGTTTTATTTCCTGTTACCAGCCGGTGACAGGAAACCTGATGAATAATTTTGAAGACCAAAAGTCTCCAGTGAACGTTGTTATACTGTCGGCAATTTGCCAGGAGCTTCTGTGTGCTGACATATTATATGCAGAGCAGTGTTGAACGTTTTCATCTACATCACAAGACTATAAGGTGATGTGCCAGTAGCGGGGTAATCTGACATTTCATCGGGATAAAACGCGTTTTTCCCAAAGAATTACTTATAAAGATAGGGGGCATGAAGATAACCACAGCTCCTCCTAATAATGACTTACCCTATTGTGTAGTAAAGACTAGTCTGTGAATACATCTACAGCAACAATATATTAATATTATTCTTATCGGACAAAGAGTCCAATTTTAGTTTAATAGTACTTGTAAGATATATTTTCCTCATTTTCAAAGACCTGTCCAAAAGAGATTGCAAGACAGGCAGATTAAAATTGTACAAAAAAAGAATTAATGTTCACAAATTTAACCACAGACTTATCCCTTTAATTATAGTGAGTTATAGTGTGTTCTGTTGATGTACTACCATTTTCATCTCACCCCTAGACACTAGTCCCATCATAAACCAGACAGTAGGATCAAAATACTGCCCGTGTGAGATCTAGGGAGGTGGCGTTAGGTTCCCTGAGAATTCATCACCATCATCATCATATATTAGACTCAGGGTCTTACATTTGCTTGACCTCACATGGTTGACACATAAACAGAAATCTTGATTTTTAGTTATAACATCTTAACCTCCCCAGCAAATTACACTTGCTACATTATTAAATAGCACAACTTATTAACACACAAATGCCTACACCAAATATCAGAATATTAAACACTCTTCGCCCCTTCTCCTTATGAATTACATTAATTATACCCGTGTCTTGGGCCCCCCCCCCCCCCCCCCCCCCCCCAAAAAAAAATCCCCGCGTACTTACACTTCTATTTATCATGATCAACTGTGGTTACTCTGAACACGTTATAACGTTACACAGTGCTCTCGTCTAACCTAAGCCCCTATTCTCAACCGTTAATATCTCAAACCCGCGCCACGAAATCATAGAACTCGCTAGCTAGACATAGTATAATTACAACAAAACTTACACTACACGGGCTCTAGCTTTGTAGAAGTCGGCAATGGATGGCAACTACTGACTAACAATAAAATTAAATCCCAGAAAAAAGAATACTCTTACTTGCTAACGATTTTTGCTAAAATTCATACAACACTTATTAAGTTTACGAACATACCCAGACTTTCAGAATATCCACGAACCTCGCAGACTGTACTGACGCTATTCACGGCAATAAAATTCTTGGACTAGGGAGCACTAACTAATAATTTGGCCCTGCATATATAGGGCAAATTTTCTGATGCAAGACAGACGCGGTGAGTCATAGCTTCTAGCATCGTCTCCCAAAATCCGCTTCCAACCCCACTTCTGACGTAATCTAATGACTGCTACATAAATTAAAAGTCAAAACCAATCGTACGAGCTTCCCGTAACATATTATAACATTATCTTAACTCGACCAATCCACTAGCGACGAAGAGTTATTCCCCCTGCTGGAACGGGGAGGGGGAAGGGGAGGGGGGATCAAAGAAAATACTCCCCTCGAAGCTCGCTGAAAAATGTACGTAATATTACCTAACTATACTGACCGCCTATCAACAAGAATGACTCACTAGCCCACGTTACAACACGGGTAGGGATTTTCTCCCATCTCCAGCCGAGAAGGGTTGGTGTTGGTTGTATGAGTCATCCTACCGCCATACAGAATAACCCAGAATTAAAACAAATACGAACTAGGACGCATTAGAATTTTTAAAAAACCCAAAATTAATAAATGGGACAAGAATGTGGCGAGTTGAAAATAAAAATTAACAGTAACTCATCACACATACGCTGATGACACGAGCGCACACACACAAGGGTTTGTGGTATGTGTGGAACGATCGTATCCACAAGGCTTACCATGTTGCAGGTTTGACGTTCAATCTGGGTGATGGATCCAACAGTGCATTCTGAAGTATTGTGACGACAGAACACGAAAAAGATTAGACCACTCCTGAATATCTGGTCTCCACATTGTGATGCTTGTCCAGCATATGAACTGAACGGTGTGTCAATATCAGCTGTACAACAACTGGAGTGTAGTATTGTAGCTCCACAGACCAGGAATTTCGGAAGATAAGCGCATAACATAGATATTACCACAATTGATATACCAGAATCCGGTGATAGTCAGATGATGAAAAAGACAGTAAACAAGGACAGTAAACAGTAAATATTTATTTTGATTAATGTCAATTTGTACATACATATCCTTTTTTCATTCCAAATCCAAAGAAAAGCGAAGATTAAGCAATAAAGTAAACTGACTGATTTTGTTAACTTCTGAATTTCTTAAATTATTTCCATGTTCTGTATTAATTGGGAATGATGGAAAACTATCACTTGATCTCTTTTTGGAGAGGAGTAGTATTTGTTGTTCTCTGTGCACGCTATGCACGCGAAAGGGTTGGGTAATTAAAGCACTTTTATGAGGTTTTCACTTGTCAGTTGTGCCTGTCGCGTTTCTAACTGCGGTGAGAAGATGTTTATCACGTGGATGGACAGCGTTCGTGTTTTCAGTGTTTTAATTTATTATTATTATTACTAGCAATAAAATTTAAAAAAGGTAAAGGATCCCGTTACACACCCATTGAGGCATATTGGGAATATGCTGTTAGGCCCATATTTTCTTGACCATCGGCACACTAGAGGTGAGGTGGTCAGCATAACGCCGGCCGCCTTAACCTTCCCAGAAGTTGCTCTGGTACCCAGTTCATGATGCTGGGTCGACCCCGGAGCCGTTTGCGGTCTAAAAAGAACCCACCTCAACTGGGGTGTAGTGATTTTTAAATACAATATCTAAATTAATATATAACAGTATAGGGCATAAAGGCAAAGATAAGAAAGTACAAAATAATTTTCTGCTAGAACGGTTGGTGTCGCCTACGCCTTCAGATTATTATTTGCTAACGAAGAGCCGAACAAAACGGTACCCAATTTTTCAAATTCGTCCTTGACATAAACACCCCCTTTTCCTAGTTCTAAGAAAATATTTGCCTAAAATGCATTGTGGAACGAGGAGGGGCAAGGATAGATGAAATGCTAATTCGTTTCGCATTGATTTTAAACTAAAAGCCAACTGTAGCACAGTGGCAAGCCTTGCCTTAGGGGTTTCCCCAATACGATGAAAAAGTTAGAATTGTGGACACTATGGTCATGGAAACTTGTTAAGCTCTTATTATAAATGACCTAAGCTCTCGTATTTAGCTTGAAAGTACATGGAAAAAGAGTGAACGAGAGGTAGTTTAAAAATAAACAACTAACATAGAAAAAAAGATAGAATTTTGAACCAAACCACATAGCCCCTTAAAAATCGTAGATTCGTGTACCTGAAGACTTGCTGACCAAGAATATGTTATTAGTTATATAAATAGTCCCTTAACTGATCAACTATTGATAAAACCATACATAGAGATCAGAGATACTGTCAGGTCAAGTCATATCTGCTTAGATTGGATCGCATATTTTTTGTGAAAAAAGTAGGTGACAGATAGGCTCAGATAGTACAGTGAATCCGATTGGGTGGCATTTGAAGTGAGACGAAATATTATTGGCTGACCTTTGAATAAACATAAATAGCCTAGTAACGTAGAAAGGTTTGAATGATATTTTTTGAAAGACTGTTTACCCTTGTAAAATTAAGAGTGATTGGCTAACTGAATCGATATTGTCAGAATAAGCGTTATGGGGGACGCCATTACTAGAAAGTTTTCACCAGTGATAGATGAGATCAGGCTGTGCTTTAAAATACAATTTCTGGGCAGCCTGGACAACAAAACAGATCGAAACTGTGTCAGTCATCGTCTCTGTGTATTTCATTGAACAAATTGTGGTAAGATTGACATATATTAATCTGTTTTTTTTATATATAAAAATTGAATGTGAAATAATAATATATGTCTGGACATGAGTGGGTCTATAGCGAACATGAGGCAAAGCCTAAAGATTGATCCACCATGTGATAGACTGTCAGAGAGGTGTAAAACTACAAGAATATGTATGATTGTCATAAAGGAGCATAACACTTATCCTATTATATGGAAGAGATTACAGCTGGAATTGCAGTGGCGTTGTAACTATTAGGGGAGAGGAATACTGGTGTACATTGTCACATCAAAAGAAAATGGTGGCATAGGTTTGTATAAGGATATGACCCTTTTTGTTTGTTTGTAATGTACATGTCCTAGAATGTGGACTATTAGTGTATGCTAGATATTAAGAGTGAGGTGTAGATGTTTGGGAGAGAGAGCGCCAGACTATCCTATCGGCTTAGTCCGTAGTCCGTTCCAGTTTGTCGCCTTTAGAATCAGTCCGGTTTTCTCTCTTGTAGTTCTCGTAATCAAAAGTTTAAAGCTACCAGGTGATTCGCCTGTTGTGCCTTTGCACAGTGGAGGGGCTGCCTCCTTACGGCCTCCATGCAGGCCGCCCTCCTAGGCGGAGTTCGGCAGCAAAATTGTATCAGTTTTATATTCGTCAACATCACCACTATGTACTCCGCTTACTAGGATAAATGTTCATTTCATTGCACACACCCCCCCCCCCCCCCCCCCCCCCCCCCCCCCGCAATGCCAATTTTGACAAGTTTCAATATTCTGAAAAAGGCAGCAATTTCACCCCAGAGCTTTCCTTTTTCTATGTGCTAAACAAAATTTAATAAATAACAATGTTCTAGGAGAGAAAGTAATTTCACCTACGAATTCCAATCCCCAATGATATACAACATTTAACAAAATACAATATACAGTAGTAACAGCAGAAACGTTACTCCAGACTTCTCTCTCTAGTGCCATACAATAATTCACGAGTTACAATATTATAGTAAAGGCAACAATTTTACTCCTTATTCCCATCCTTATTGATAAGCAACATTTGACAAATTACAACAATATAGTAAAGGCAATAACATTACTCCAGACTTCTCTCCCTAGAGCTATACATCATTTGACATGTTACAATATTATAGTAAAATCTGCCATTTCACTCCAGAACTCCCATACTTAGTATTATACAGCATTTGGAAAGTAAAAAGATTCACGGTATCGACACGATTCAGTCTACCCAGCTATAAATGGGTACCTGACTTCTCACTTGAGTTAGGGAAGGAAAAGGCAGCGAGGAAAGGTACTGGTCACCCCACCTCTCTATGCATGACCTAGTATAGTGAGGTCTGTAACACTTCACTCCCCTACGGTAGTAGCTGCTATGGGACTACCTTTTTACTCTCCCACTGAAGCAAATGACTATTTATCGATTCAGACATAACCATCTAACCCGTACAGTCAGGTACTAAATACACGTAACTGGCTATGGAACTCTAGACGGTAAAATGTTTTCAACACTACTCGTATATTTTTTTTTATTTTTATTAAATGTCAAAATGAGGCCCTGTAAGGGATATTTTCTAACACAAACCGTATTGTTTAATTTGGGACCGGTATTCGGAAGAGTGCCCAAGTTAATAATAGCTCAAGTATTCATTAACTTCACTAGCCAAGAGGATAATATTCCAGATCCTGAAGAGTAAAGGACAGTACTGTTAATTAAATTGCAAAGTTACTTTTGTTTAGCACGCTTTTTCAATGAAGAAAGAACATTCCTAAAACACTCTAGATACGAGATAACATTAATTTTGTGTATGTTGTGTGAATATTTTATTACACTTTTCTAAACAGCAGAAAAAGAAAATTAATATAAATATTAAATAATTCCTTAATTGTTACCCGAGAACTTGTTCACTTTTTACCATTTGTGTTTAAAGTTTTCAATCATTTCATTTATCCCCTAGCATTAATTTATCATAGGATAGTCGTGGGGAGGAGACACCTTAAATCCTGGTACTACTTCTTACCATCTGGGCCAGTGATTTTCACAGTCTGACTATTCCTATGACAACTATACACCAGTGCTTATTTCTAAGACTGGGGTATTACTTTTAAGACCAGAACTCTTGACTGGCAGTCTATCCTGGTATCATCTGATACACCTGGATATCTTATCTACTATCATTTATATAACCAAAAACCTCTCGTCACTGTAACCTAAGCTACTATATATTATCTTGTGACTGATAAAACTGATACAGCGTGAGCTTGCTAATGTTTTCTTACCTGCTGTCAAGTTGTACTTCTTTGTTCTTGTCTTGCTTTTGTTCTAAGAGACAAACATAGAAGAAAGCAGAAACTGAAGAAAGTTGAATAAATTCACATTTAAATAAATAGATAAAGTCACGAACAAATGAAAGAAATCTTAATTTTATCAGGATAAATAGATATTATTATTAATATTATTTACATGTCTGTCCTGCAAGAATTCAACCAAAAAGAGGCAAAACTCCGTTTTAAGAAATACAGTGCTTACTATACAATACGTGTCTCAAGGATATTTTAATTTGATCTGTTCAATTTTTCATTCCTGACGCAGGCAACAAATGCCCATTTGAGTCCCTGATTTAAAAAAATTAGAAGGCACATTTGGCGAGAATCTGAATTTGATGAGTACTTCAAAGCGATCGACCATGAAGAGCTATTGAACTAATCTACCAGCATGTAATCTAGCTTGAAGTCAGAACTTGGGAACTTAGATGCAGTGCTGTCAAAACCCCACCGTCAGCGACAAGAACAAAAGAACAATGTCTCTTCTCTGGGGACTGCTGTGCTGATTGCACCATTACGATGGCTCAGCGAGAAAAGGGACATAAGCAACATTAGAACTTGTTACACACAAGCTAAAGGGAAGCTACCACTTTAGTCTTAATTGCAGACAAAATTGGCAGAAAGTGTAGCATAAGGGCAGAATAAGAAAGACAAAATAAAAGAGATACAAACTACCTATTAAATATAGATGCATTTTAATATCCCTTTGTGAAAGAAAAAAAAATGCACATTGTAGTTTGAGGAACTATTTTTTTGTTTCAGATTAATGGAAGCTGGTGCTGAAATATCGTGATGCAACGATAATAAACAGCCTTAAGCCCATGAAATCATTACTCCAGACGTAAGGGTCTTTTATATTTGGACATGCGCCCTAATATAACCAACTAGGTTGAACGGGACGCGCCTCGCCAAAAGGAGGCAAAAGTTTTACATTAAAAAAAAAATGAAATCCTGTCGCAATTTGGCAAGAACATATAGTACTGTTTTAATAAGATGATGCGACCGAATATAACTGACACACATTGTGTTTAGGCTGAACTGACGGGTCTCATCGAAACTCCTGAAAGCGTAACTACCAATATATCTTCTTCTTCTTCTTCTTCTCGTTCGCTGTTGTTTAGAAATGTCTACACAAGAAGTCCGGTTTTCTGGATGTATGTTGCTGTGGTTGAAAGTTCTTCAAGACTCCCAAACAGCTTTGTGTGGATGTGCGTCTCTGTGGGCCAATGTTCAGTTCGCAATTGACTAAGCATGTGGCAGTCTTGCAGGATGTGTTCGGCTGTCTGTGCTGCCTGTCCACACGTACATAGGGGTGATGGGACCAATCTCAGTCTGTATAAGTGACTGTTCAGTCTGTTGTGTCCTGTTCTCATACTGAACAGGATCACCTGTTTTGCTACCAATATATCATTGCTGCATTAGAGTTCAGTCACATTCTTTAGTTTGCTTGATTTTTATTTCCCAATTAGCAAATAAAATGGGGAACTATTCACAAAATTATGTTCTTCAAATCAACTGGCTATAGGAGGAAGCACGTTTCCACATAAAAGAATGCAAAAAGCAACATGAATATCGCCAGACCATATAACAGAAAATCAGATTGATGACATATGCATAAAAAAAAAAGGTTTAGATCATTATTACACTATGTAGAGGAGCAGATGTGACATCAGATCACCATTTTCTGTTAGCCAAAATAAAGATGAAATTCAAAAGAGATATCACAATACATAGCTATAGACAACAGTTTAATGTAGAATATGTAAGAAATCAAGAAACGAGAGATTATTGTATTGTCACAATATCCAACAAATACCAAGTGCTTGAACAGTTGAAAGACGTAGAGAATACAGAAGACCATCAGGATATATATATATATAATTTGTGGAATGAGACATTTGAAGAAATGCTGGGACAAAGGGAAAGCCAGCACAAAGCATGGATAACAACACAAACCATCAATAAGCTAAATGACAGAAAGAAAAAAGAACCAGAAGAAAAAATACAAGAAAGCAGATTTAAACAGAAGCACAACCAGAAGTTCCAAAACCAAGGTTCATTCAGTAGACATATCCGCGAACAAAAAAAAGCAAGAATAAACATAAGAAGAGACAAGAGGAAATTTATTCAAGAGCTGGCAAAAAAATCAGAGGAAGCGTCAGCCAAAGGAAATATGAGAAACCTGTACAACAGCACAAACACGCTAGCAGGGGAATACAAGCAAGAAAATGAACTGACTAAAGACAAGAACGGAAAATTGCTTAGCATTATACAAGAACAAATGAAGAGGAATGTCTAAATAGACCAGCTCTTCACAATCCCCTAGATAAACAGCCAGCAGAACAGGGGATACAAGTGAAATACTAACGAAAGATAAAGCTTCTAAGAGATGGAAAAGCTGCTGGCCCAGATGGCATTCCAGCAGAGGCCAACACAGCAGATACTAACACTGCTACAGAGATATTAAACAAATTACTTGGTAAAGTCTGGGAGATAAGAAATTCCAGGAGAATGGAAGGAAAGTTATGTGGTTAAGCTGCCTAAGAAGGCAGATTTACAAGAGTGCACAAATTATAGAGGAGTAATGTTACTATCAGTGCCAGGAAAAATATTAAACAGGATCATCCTTGAGAAATTAAAAGAGTCCATAGACAGGTAACTGAGAGATGAACAAGCAGGTTTGTGATAAGTTCCCAGCAGATAATCCCAGTGATTCTGGATCTCGTGACACTGTCACTCCTACCAATCTATCTATCCTCTCCTATAGCTCGCGAACCCCCAACCCCTCTACACTCTTGAGTGGACAGAAGAGTAAGAAAGAAAGAACTGTATGTCTCTCGCACACTTTCTTTCCTTGTCTATAGATAAACTAACTAGTGTTGGTAAAGAAAACCCGATTACCACATTTATTGAATTACTATGTGTAGTACAACAACCAAATAAAATAATACAAATACAATGACACCTAATACTAACTATACCTGGGAAAAGGTGGTAATTAATACATAACATACACAATCTAATCTTAAGTCTATACTAAGTGATGATGATGATGAATTTAATCGAATATTAACTACTAAAAAAAGGATATCTTGTTTCTTGGCCTCTTTCTGAATGTCAATAAAGCTCTGGAAGTTTGTACCTGATAGGCCTGGTTTTGTCTGTATTCATGAGCTTATAAACAACACGATTCGGCCTGGACAGTCGACGTTTGGGTCTTTTGTTCTTCACCACGCACGAGTTTACAATGTAACGCGCGGCTGGGTTGGTGTGTTCAAAGGTTGTGTTGGACGCAATGCCAAGCTGCAGAGTCTTCGTCTGGTAGGCAGATGTCCGCTTGTTGTGATGACGTTTGCTCATGTGGCACTTGATGTAAATATGTAAATATTTTTATGTGTTGGCGCGGCAGTTTTACTTGTAGAATCTGTCCATTACCGCAGGTAATTTAGGATCTCAATAATTTTCGTTGGCATTGGTTGTAAAAGATCGTCCATGTGCTCCTGCTCACTTCTGATCAAGATTTCTCGTGGGCGGCTAATTGTAATTCATCCATTACTGTGTAATTTCTGATTACTATTCTGTGTGGGTGGTTGTTTGTAGAAAGGCTCCTTTGCCCTGGCAAATTTCTTCCTAAACCCCAAGTTGATTCGGTAGGTTTGGTGCCATTGATTATTGATATCTGTGAGGTACGTGTTCGTAGTATTTCTGATTGGCCCTACGTATTAGCTCGTCCCAACGACGCCAGCCAGGGTAGTAAGACTAAGACTGAGTTGTCTCAAAGAGTTCCTGTCTCTACCACTGAGATGGATAAAATGATAAAGCCTCATAAGTACCCCGTAAATCTATGCTACGCATATGGTGTGTTGGTGTTTTCTTGTATGTGAAATCTTACCAATATAATGAATCTCGGCGCTGTGTTTACTGCACTGTTTACCGGGTAATGTAAGACGTAATGGAAAAGTGTCTAGTATTTACCTCGTTATGGTTATAGGAAACTGTGCAATCTTATAAATATAGTAGCTATCTGCACGGTGTTTATTGCAACATGTACCTAATAGTGTAAAATGTAGTATTATGGTAAAAAGTGACTGGTATATACAGTGTTATATTTATGGAAAATATGTGTGTGTGTATATATATATATATATATATATATATATATATATATATATATATATATATATATATATATATATATATATATATATATATATATATATATATATAACTGGAATTAAAATGGATGTATATTAATAATTTACAAATTATAGTACACTAACCTTGGTTTCCATATAAAGAATTCACTGGACACAGGTCCCTGAATTTCCTCTTGACGAGTGGTATACTAAGTCGCTGGCGGATTACTATCGTATTGCTCCAGGATGGTTTGTCTCTGGGTTATATGCTGGTAAATTGCCTTCTAGCGATTCCTGTGTTCTCTTCTGATGTCCTGTGAAGTTTTCCAATCCTTTGAAATGTCCCCTTTCATATTTGTCTTAGTTCAGACAGTATGTCTACATTACTCTAACATTTATTCGTCGATTCCGTGGGAACTGTTTATCCAAATTTACGTTCTTCCAACATATTATGCTAATCCCTTCTCAGATCTTGCATTGCGTTGATGTTTCTAAACAAAAATATCACTTCAGTGTTATGGCCAGTTCCTTCTTTGTTCCTCTACTCGAGTACACAAACCTGCGCCATGTAGGCTGTCTCGTCGACGAAGTTTCATTGATACTTTGTAGGGCTATTGTGTTTCCTTTCGGTGATCGCTCTGGTCTGAACAGTCTTTATGGTAAAGCGAGTAATTTTCCCAGGCGTTGAAGAATAACCTGGCAGGTCACACTCCATAAGTACACGCAATCGAATATTTTCTCAAGCCTTGTGCTGTTTCGGCGACTATTAGACAATCGGTTTAGAAAGTCAAAATGCACTCTTATTTGCCCCGTGACAGGTAAGTACTGGAATGTGACACGGACTCTTCCTGTCCCCATTTCTCTTCCTGTTGGCTAAAGATAAGGTAATGAAAACATCGACATCAGCTAACACTATTGAAATCCAGTTGACTATGATTAAACAGTTTGAAGATCTAGATTTTGCAGACGACCTAGCTCTTCTGTTACGTAACAGTAGAAAAACAAAATGAAAATACTTGAAGAGAAGTAACAGTAGATGAGTATGTACATTCACTAGAAAAATACAAAGAATATAAGTATAAATGCAGGAAATAACAGAGATTGTACTTTAGTTCGCTCCCCTTTTGGGCACCGTTAACACACAAGTGATTGAATGTATACTACTGGACAAAAGTTAAGGGCCACCAAGAAAAACTCCACTATGGACCAATTAAATCCAACCAGGTGTAAACAATTTATTACAAAATAGAGTTGATTCATCCGTGGAAAAGATCAGTCAAGTTTTTTTAATAATGTGTGACTTACTAACAAAAAGAAATTCATCTCACTTTTTCACCTTTTGAACTAGTGGGGGGTGTTGCAAAAACCACGAGTTTTTGCAGCAACAATGGCAATTTTCCCGTGCGGGTTAAAGTGACCCAGTTTTTGGACATTTAAAAAAAATTAATCTAGTGCACACAGAATACATTTCTGTGTGCATTAGGTTAATTTTTTTTAAATGTCCAAAAACTGGGTCACTTTAACCCGCACGTGAAAATTGCCGTAGTTTCTGCAAAAACTCATGGTTTTTGCAACACGCCCCACTAGTTCAAAAGGTGAAAAAGTGAGCTGAATTTCTTTTTGTTAGTAAGTCACACATAAAAAACACTTGACTGATCTTTTCCACGGATGAATCAACTTTATTTTGTAATAAATTGTTTACACCTGGTTGCATTTAATTGGTCCATAGTGGAGTTTTTCTTGGTGACCCTTAACTTTTGTCCAGTAGTATATATATATATATATACTGAAGCACATTAAAAACGCACCCCCTGTACAATCCAGGAACAAAGTGTGAAATGTAAATATAAGTGTTTACAAGTCTACATATTTGGAATCTTTATTCATTTTCCTATGAATCCATGCTGGTCATTAATTTGTACATTTGATTGTTATGAAATTCATTGCATTCTGTGCAGACAAGGGAGAAAACCAAAAATGCAACCAATAAAAAAATTCATTCACACTATCCTCCGTATCTGGTATGTCCACCGTGTGCTTGCAAACAAGCTTGGCAGCGGCTCCGCATGGAACGCACAAGTCTCTGAAGGAAATTCCGGGTAATCAAGTCCTATTCACGTGTAAGAGCAGCTTCGAGCTCTTGCAGATTAGCTGGAGAACCTTACCTGTAGACTCTGCGTCCAAGCTCGTCCCACAGATGTTCTATTGGTGATAGGGCAGGCCAATCAATCGTCACAATGTTCTGCTGCTGTAGATGTTGCTGCGTAATGCATGCAGTGTGCGCACGTGCGTTATCCTGCTGGAGAATCTGCACGTCTGGATAATTTGTGAACGCAGGAGCAACCAATGCATCCAGAACCTCATCTCGATATGTCACAGCATTAACATTTCCACGGAAGACGTGAAGAGGCAAGCGATGGTGAAAACTGAATCCTCCCCAAATGTGAATACTGCCACCTCCAAATCGGTTGTGCTGACGAACACAGCAATCTGCAAGGCGCTCTCCACACCGTCGCCAAATCCGCATACGTCCATCAGCAAAGGATATGTTGAATCTGCTCTCGTCTGTGAATAGGACAGCATTCCACTGTAGTCTAGTCCATCTGACATGTTGCTCTGCCCATTGCAGGCGCTGCTGACGATGTCTGTGAGTCAAGTTTGGCCCAACATAAGGTCGTCTTGCAGTAAGGCCTGTATCTCTGAGTCGTCGTATGACTGTCATTCGAGAGACTTGCCTACGTCTACCCACTATTGCTCTTGCAGTTTGACTTGCCGGGAGAGAACGATTCCTTAGGTGACTCAGCACAATATGGCGATCTTGCGCAGGGGTAGTAACTCGTGGTTGGCCACTTCGAAGTCTATCCCGGGCACTGTCAGTGGTTCCGTAACGTTCATTGAGACGTACAATAGTGCTGTGGTGGCAATTCATCCTTCTGGCAATGGCCCGCGAGCTCATTCCGGTCTCCAACATACCAATGGCTCGTTGGCGGTCGTTTTCAGATAGTCGTGGCATTTCAAGCACATGTACTGGGTGTTTTGTCTCAACGGCCTTTTTATACCGAGTATACTGTCACAACGCGTACACATTTTCAGGGTTATAGCTGTTGGGAATCGTGTTGCACGTGTAACTTTCATTGTTTTCATGTAGTCTGTACACAAACCCGTGGGTTGAATTATGTACTTTCCATTCCAGCAGCCATTCGCTCTCTACCTCATGATAAACACGGGGAAAATCCATTCCCACACTTTTTTTTTCCAGCTTCTCGGCATCAGTATATATAATAGTGGTGCATTTTTAATGTACTTCAGTATATATATGTTTGATTTGTTAGTGTTTTGTTTTATACTTAAAATGCTTCTTGCTGTTGGAAACTGATATTGTCTTTGTAGTTCTTGCCATCATGTCATTTACGCATCTGCCATCTCATGCTATGTTTAGATTCAAGATAGTCAAGCTGTTTCATTTGTTTTAATTTCTTTCCCTTCTGGGATGTGTATTAAAAAAATTACAGACAATAATAATATTAATAATAATGACACGATATTAACTAAAAGTAGAAATAAATTAGGTGGTACGTATAGAATATAACGTAACATATAATTGAAACTGCCATATTTTTAGAGAGCTCTGGGTCCAATTATACCTAATCTGCAGCTTGCTACCAGCAATCTTCTATCACTTTACCTGTCTTGATTTAAGGCCTTAACTCACGTCAATGACCAAGTAACCTGGTACGGAGATCAAGGGTTTCATTAGGTAATAAGCCAATCTGATTAGTAGGATACGCATGGTTAAACGTGGAAAAGTTGCACATTACCTGATTACATCCGGGCACTACCAGCTCGCTGGAACTTGGCGGGTACCGTCTCGCTTCAGTGACTATTACAATCTTAACACGTCATAAAAATTCGCTGTTATGAAAATCGATATTTTTCGCTAGATCAGCAACGATGATTTACTACGTTCATTTGTAAATTGTGCACGCATATAATCATTTTCTTACACTCAATCTTCTGACAACTTTTTTCCATGCTTTATTTCTATTTTCTTTAGCACATTTCCTTTTTTTTTTTTTAAATCGTGGGGAAATTGAATAAGGGCAAGTCTTCTCTTATTTCCATCTTTGTTTTCTTCACTTCTCTGCATGTCGTCTTTGCGAAACCCCTTTCGGTTAATCTTTTTATTATTTGTTCTCACGTTCATCTACGAGTCTATATAAGGCTCACTCACTCTAGATATGGGTAGCCGCCTATTAGTACAGGAAGATATAAAGGTAATACAGTAGCAGCTACTGTCGTAGGGAAGTGAAATGTTAGAGATTTCACTAGACTAGGTCCAGCTTTATGATGTGTGGTGACCCGGTCCTTTCTTCGCTGTATATGACTTCCCTAACTCAAAAGCAGTGTCAGGTACCCTGATGGCTGGGTAGACTTTTTTTTCCATGCTTTATTTCTATTTTCTTTAGCACATTTTCTTTTTTTTTAAAGTCGTCGTGGGGAGATTGAATAATGGCAAGTCTTTTCTTATTTCCATCTTTGTTTTCTTCACTTCTTTCCATTTAGTTTTTGCGAAACACCTTTCGGTTAATCTTTCTATTATTTGTTCTTACACTCATCTATCTATATAAGGTTCACTCACTCTAGATATTAGCGAACAGTACAGCCAGCTGGACAGGGAAGTTAAACGCCAAACCCGAGCCAACAAAAGGAATTTCCTAGACGATCTTGCAAAACAGGCAGAAGAGGCAGCACTGAGAAATGAACAAAGCACAGTATACAAAATAACTAAATTCATCAGCGGAAAACAAGGTGCAAACAATATTACATTAGTAAGAGATAAGCAAGGAAATCTCATCAAGACAGCAGAGGGACAGGAAACAAGATGGGCAGATCACTTCAGAGAAACTCTGAACAAGGAAATACCAGAGACACAATTGAATGTTCCTGAGGCTGAAAACGATCTAGATGTAAATACAGACATTCCACGAAAAGAAGAAATCATCACAGCAATCAAAGGGTTAAAGAACGGTAAAGCTCCGGGCCATGATAACTTAAATGCAGAGCTATTTAAGACAGACCCTGAGCTAGCAGCAGAACTATTAGAACCACTATTTGCACAAGTCTGGAAAACGGGGACAACACCATCAGAGTGGAACAAAGGAATAATTGTCAAATTGCCCAAAAAGGGAGATCTTGCAGACTGCAATAATTGGAGAGGAATCACTCTTCTCTCAGTTCCCAGCAAAATACTAGGCAGGATAATTATACAGAGAATTTCAAAGGCAGTAGACTACAAACTGAGGAAAGAACAGGCAGGATTTAGAAAGAACAGAAGATGTGTAGACCATATATTCACTCTCAGGAACATTATAGAGCAGTGCTCAGAATGGCAAAGACAGCTTTACATAAATTTTGTTGATTTTGAAAAGGCTTTTGACAGCATACATAGGGACAGTTTATGGAAAATACTGAGGGCTTATGGAATTCCAAGCTGCATAGTGGCAATCATAAAAAGCCTTTATGCCAACTTTACGTGTAGTGTTGGGCAGAGCAACCTAACCTTCGAGGTGAAGACAGGAGTACGACAGGGATGCCCCTTATCAACCACTCTTTTTTTAACTGTCATAGACTGGGTGATGCGCCAGACAACAGAGGGCAGTCCAAGAGGAATAAGATGGACTACATTTTCTACATTGGAAGATCTGGAATATGCAGATGACATTGCACTGCTGGCACATTCACAT
The DNA here is from genome assembly GCA_024509875.1 of Oreohelix idahoensis. Taxonomy (NCBI): domain Eukaryota; kingdom Metazoa; phylum Mollusca; class Gastropoda; order Stylommatophora; family Oreohelicidae; genus Oreohelix; species Oreohelix idahoensis. The sequence continues at coordinate 5,251 of JAMPIV010003928.1, read as the reverse complement.
CAACACATCCAGGAAACAACGGATAGACTTAATAAATTTAGCCAGCAGGTGGGCTTGAACATCAATTTAAAGAAGTCTGAGGTCATGACGCTCAATGTGAGCAACCCTGAGCCCATATCAGTAAGGAATCAGCAATTGGTACAGACAGATACCTTCACATACCTAGGAAGCATAGTAACACCAGACGGTGGGGCAGGCAAAGACATCAACATCAGAATGAATAAGGCAAGAACAGCCTTCTTTAGCCTAAATAACATCTGGAAGTCCTCCCAATACAGCACAAGCACAAAATTAAGAATATACCAGAGTTGCGTGCTTTCTGTGCTTCTCTATGGTGCGGAATGCTGGAGAGTCACAGAGAAGGAAATGTCAAAATTGTCCTCTTTTCACACAACATGCCTAAGAAAAATTCACCGCATCTTTTGGCCGAATACCATCACCAACCAAGATCTGCTTACTCGTAGCAAGCAAGAGGACATGCACACCATCATAGCTGGCAGACGCTGGAGCTGGGTTGGTCATGTCCTCAGAAGAGACCCCCGATGCCATCACAAGAACAGCTATGCTTTGGACCCCTGAAGGAAAGCGAAAGAGAGGCCGACCAAAAACAACTTGGCGGAGGACTGTGGAGGCTGAGATGAAAAGAATGAACCAGAGTTGGGGCACTGTACGAAGGATGGCCACCGACCGTGCAAAGTGGAATCAATTTGTTGTTGCCCTACAAGACGCCACTAGGCGTGATGGCCACTGACTGCTTTGACGGTCGGTGGTTAAGGATCGAAGAAGACTCTAGATATAGCTTCTTCAGCTGCCAAGTTTTTAACCTGAAACCCGGTAACTTTGCCATGAGAGGCTATTGCTCTAACTCCGCTCCCAGCTGGACGCTCAGCCAAAACGTGAACTCGTACACACATCTTGTCAACACTATAGACACAGTTGAGGGAACAGACATCTTGTAAACACTATAGACACAGTTGAGGGAACACACATCTTGTCAACACTATAGACACAGTTGAGGGAACACACATCTTGTCAACACTATAGACAAAGTTGAGGGAACAGACATCTTGTCAACACTATAGACACAGTTGAGGGAACAGACATCTTGTCAACACTATAGACACAGTTGAGGGAACACACATCTTGTCAACACTATAGACACAGTTGAGGGAACACACATCTTGTCAACACTATAGACAAAGTTGAGGGAACAGACATCTTGTCAACACTATAGACACAGTTGAGGGAACACCCATCTTGTCAACACTATAGACAAAGTTGAGGGAACAGACATCTAGTCAACACTATAGACACAGTTGAGGGAACACACATCTTGTCAACACTATAGACACAGTTGAGGGAACACACATCTTGTCAACACTATAGACACAGTTGAGGGAACACACATCTTGTCAACACTATAGACACAGTTGAGGGAACAGACATCTTGTCAACACTATAGACACAGTTGAGGGAACACACATCTTGTCAACACTATAGACACAGTTGAGGGAACACACATCTTGTCAACACTATAGACACAGTTGAGGGAACAGACATCTTGTCAACACTATAGACACAGTTGAGGGAACAGACATCTTGTCAACACTATAGACACAGTTGAGGGAACACACATCTTGTCAACACTATAGACACAGTTGAGGGAACAGACATCTTGTCAACACTATAGACACAGTTGAGGGAACAGACATCTTGTCAACACTATAGACACAGTTGAGGGAACACACAATCTTGACACTATAGACACAGTTGAGGGAACAGACATCTTGTCAACACTATAGACACAGTTGAGGGAACAGACATCTTGTCAACACTATAGACACAGTTGAGGGAACAGACATCTTGTCAACACTATAGACACAGTTGAGGGAACAGACATCTTGTCAACACTATAGACACAGTTGAGGGAACAGACATCTTGTCAACACTATAGACACAGTTGAGGGAACAGACATCTTGTCAACACTATAGACACAGTTGAGGGAACAGACATCTTGTCAACACTATAGACACAGTTGAGGGAACAGACATCTTGTCAACACTATAGACACAGTTGAGGGAACAGACAGTCATATCAAAATAACAACAAAAAAGAAGAGTTTGAACTGTAACCATGGGAACTATTATGAACACCAAAAGAAAAACGCGGGACAGAGAAACTGGATATGACAACGAACGAACGAACAAACTTTATTTTTAAAGGGTTTAGAATTGGGCACGCAGGCTCGTCTGACATTCTGCCCTTCCTTTTTCTCACCTTTCATACTGAATTCATTTATTCTCACATGTTGTAAAGTAAAATAAAATAGCACACTCATATTAACATTAACTACTTATAAACATGATATAAAATATGTTGAAAAGTACAAACATCGTCATTAGAACCTACAGTTGACCTTATAAGAAAGGATAATTCGATTAGGGGGGCATGTAATCAGAACTCATGAAGTATTCGAAAAGTCTACGATTGTATGAATAGGGACTGAGTTTGTTTCTTAGGTTATGTGGAGACAATTCCAAATATGAGCAGCAGAGTACGCTAAGCTTTTCTTGAATAAGTCAAACCTAGGCTTGGGCACTTGCAATTTGTTAAAGCGTTGACTGCGTCTTTCATTGTAATTGAACATTGGCCACAGATATGCTGGAGCATTATGTGACAGGATTTTGTGAACAAATTTAGCTTTGTTAAACAGAAGGCGCTTTCTTAACGGCAGTATTTGAAGATTTTTATATAGATCTACACACTGAGCTACAAAGTTGTCAGAGACTAGACACACTGCACGCTTTTGTAGTGAACGGAGTCTCTTTGTGTTGGACATTGAGCAACCATCCGAGATTGTGGAGCAATAGTCAAGGTTTGCTTGTATGTGAGATATATAGAACAATTTTCGTGCTTCTTCATCTAGGAAATGTTTGATTTTAGCTAATTGGTAAACTTTCTGTGCCGTTTGCTTGGTCAGTGCATATACATGTGAGTTCCAATTTAGATGCTGGTCGATGATTATACCTAGAGTTTTATGTTCATTAACGTTTTCAATTAATGAGGTACCAATGTAGATCTGAAGTGTTGTTTTCTCTGAATTTTGTAATTTTTGTCTAGTTGATATTAACATGCATTTTGTTTTAATGATATTTATTAACATGCGATTTCCGTTGCTCCACTTAATCAGATTATCTGTATCTTTTTGTAACAATAGTTCGAGTGTGTTACAACTTTTATCACTCTTGTAAACAGTACAGTCGTCTGCAAACAGGTCACATGATGAGTGCTTGATGTGTAGTGGAAGGTCATTAATGTATATGTCAAAAAGTAGAGGACCAAGTATAGAACCCTGAGGAACGCCTATATTTATTACTGCTTCTTTTGAACAGGAGTTATTGTAAGAAACTACATGCTTTCTGTCTGACAGGAATGATTTAATTATTGTTACTATACTGTTCAAAAAAAGAAACGCATAGCTATCCGAGGGCGCGTTTTTATGAGTTTGTAAGTAAAATTTGGTGCTAGGGTATATAAAAACCAGCCTCAAATGTTCTTTACAGTGTCAAATGCACGTGTTGACCTGAATTGCGTTCGTTTTTTTTAATCGTAACAACGCAGTGGTCAATAGTGTTTATGACGCAATTTTTGACCACAGCTCATGTTGCGCGCACGTGAAAGCAACAAAATTTAGGGTGAACACTATTCACTGACTACGCAACTGAAACCCTATAAAAAGATAACGCTACACACACAAAAATTCAGTTCATTTTCAAGCAGACATTTATGGCGTCTCTATCGATAAATTTAAGGAACATTGCTATTGGCCGACTGCATGTAGGCGAAAGTCAAAGTCAGGTTGCCAGGCATCTAAACGTGCATCAGAGTACCATCAGTTGACTTTGGCACCGGTTCCAAGCCACTGGCTCAGTTGAAGACCGGCATCGCAGTGGACGACCCAGAGTGACAACAGCAGCGGAGGATCGCTTTATTCGGCTTCGTCATCTCCGAGTCAGGTTTACAACAGCTTCCTCAACTGCCCAGTCATTGCCTGCAGGACGCCATGTGTCTGATCAAACTGTCCGGAATACACTGCATGATGCTGGACTTTGGGCACAACGACCTCACCGAGGACCTGTCCTTACGCGCCGCCATCGCCAAAATCGACTTCTTTGGGCCAACCAGCATCGTCCCTGGGCAGCTGACAATCAATGGAGACGTGTCTGGTTGAGTGACGAATCTTTCTTTTTGTTGCAGCGTCATGATAGACGGCGTAGGGTCTACCGTAGGCGGAATGAACGTTTTGCCCAAAATTGCGTTGACGAAGCTCCGCCGCACGGTGGTGCAGGTGCAATGGTGTGGGGAATGATCAGTTACAACGGAAGGAGTCAATTGGTGCACATTGAAGGAGGCTTGAATGCGCAACAATACGTCAATGAAATTCTTCGACCCCATGTCCTTCCACTTTTGGCTGCCCAAAGGTCTGTGTTTCAACAGGACAACGCCAGACCCCATTGTGCACTGTTGACCACTCACTTCCTGACTGCCAACAACATTCTCACCCTTCCCTGGCCATCCCTGTCTCCAGACATGAGTCCGATTGAGCACCTGTGGGTTGAGCTGCATAGACGTGTTTGTCGCCGAGACGTTGCTCCAGCCAATCGTCGTGATCTGTTCCAGGCACTCCAGGAAGAGTGGGCAGCCATCCCACAGGCCCACATCAGACGTCTGATCGTATCTGCCAGGAGATGCCAGTCGCTGATCGATGCAAGAGGAGGCCACACACCATACTAACAGGTAAGCCCGTACGCCAAAAAACTCTCGTGACCCAGATGCAAAACAACTGTCAATTGATTGGCTAAACTCAAAGGTATTCTTGTGTGCAATATGAACAATTAAGTCATTAAATTAAAAAAGTTATTGAATGTCAAAATTATGGCTATGTGTGGGCCTTCAGTAGCTATGCGTTTCTTTTTTTTTTTTTTTTGAACAGTATAGTTGAAAGATTACTTTTGATGTTTCTAGTTTTCTAATTAAAATATTGTGATCTATCATATCAAATGCCTTTTTAAAGTCTACAAAGACTGCCCCACACATGTTGTCGTTGTTAATATTTAGGTGCCAGTCGTCTATCATCTTTGTTAGAGCAGTGTGACATGAATGTTTAGGTCTAAACCCCGACTGACTATCAATTAGCAAGTCGTTGTTAACTAGGTGTTGTAGTGTTATTTTATGTATATGTTTTTCCAG